>BQNB010092161.1:5040-26681 GCA_026074375.1 Tanacetum coccineum | reverse complement strand
TAACTTATCGTAACTGTTGTTGATGAACCCATCGCAAAATTCATGCAGCTAAAACATTTTATCAGTCGGTTACTCCGGCATCTTTTGCCACTCCTCATAGAGATGCGCTGATGTATGCGTGTTTTGTGTGGGTCGGTGGGATTGAGAAAGAAGATATAGATGAGTTAGGTGCCGATTAAAATATTGGTTGGTTACTGTTCATAAGAATTGTTTATTAGTTTACTGTTCATTCTCTGTGTATCAACACAATGATAAACGTATGTTTTGATAATATATAAATTATTAATTAAGTTTTTTAGAGGTATATCATATGTTTTTTTTAACATGTGCGGTTTTTTTTGGCATTTATAAGCACCATATAATTTAAATCTCCCATCTACGTGATAACACTATTAGAAAAAATGCCATTAGCAACAACTAAAAGTCGTTGCTAAATTGTGCATTTACATCTAATTTAGCAAGGAAAATGTTAAGACAGTTGCAATTTTTTTAGAAACAAAAAAATTAGTTGTTATTTCTTCAAATGATCATAAATATTGGTTGCTAATTTTGTAACGACTAAATAATTTTGTTGCATTTTAAAATTAGCACCCGTCGAATTAGCAACTAACACCAAAATTGGCCCAAAATTGATGTTAGTTTCTAATTCGACGGGTGCTAATTTTAGAATGCAACGAAATTATTTAGTCGTTGCTAAATTAACAACCAATATTTATGATAATTTGAAGAAATAGCAACTAATTTTTTTGTTGCTAAAAAAACTGCAACTATCTTAACATTTTCCTTGCTAAATTAGATGCTAAATGCACAATTTAGCAACGACTTCTAATTGTTGCTAATGACATTTTTTCTAGTAGTGTAAGATTGTTAACAATTCCACAAGTTGAAAAAATTATTGATACTACAAGGTGCAAGGCGTCTCCTGAATTTTAAGGGCCATGTGCAGAAATTATATACTAGGCCTTGGGAACGCAAAAAATTGTTGTGATGTAAATTCTTTTTGATAAATATTAAACGATAACAAATCTAAGTATTTCGATCTACATATTCAAATGACTCTGATCTGCAACATTAACTACCACGAACTACCATGAATATATTTTAGCCACTATATAAAACCACGCTATACATGTAAAAATGTATATGACCAAAATGTTTTTCAAGCGAGGGTTAAAATTATTAATTTGTAAAGCTCTTAGACTAGTTTGGTAAATAAAACTAAAAAAAGAGGGGACCAAAATGTACAACCTACAAACTTAATGGGGTAAGCTGCAAATGAAATAGAGTCATCGTCTTCCTCACAGCCCGTCCCTATTCAAACCTCTTTTCTGAAACTATTAATCACCAATTGATTTTCATCTATTTATTTGCTAAAACCATTTACATTTATTGTTTTGAACACATATATATCTAATTTTATGCTAGAAACTGAATAAAGTCATCCCCTAAGGTCGTAACCGTGGTGCACTTAAAAAATTGGAGGCCATGTTCCGTCGATCACTCCGCACATGTCGAAATCCGGCCCTAGTGTATAATAAAATCACACTCTCTATTATTATATATTTGCGGCTATGTGTCAATGCGCACCATTTTCATCTCAAACTCCACAATATTACTAAATATTGTTTTTATATTAAATTAACATAGGCGAGTACTCAATTTTATGTGAGCTCGTTTAATATTATTAAACTTATTATAAAAAAATATCATCGCAATTCTTCATAATGTTATTGTAACAGAAAACATAAAATGAGAAAGCATTTATCGTAAAATATTTTATTAGTGAGTATCCGATGTCGTAACGTGTAAATACACAGCTAGTAACTTATGATACAATTTGTACATTGCAGGCGATTTTAAACTGATTTCCTTTTATGCTTAACTTCTTTACGTTACCTACCTGATCCGTTACTAATCAATATATTACCTATAAAAGAGATTGACATCTCTCTTCTATTAATTATTTAATATACAAATTGTAGAAGCTATCTATACTATATATTTAAGTAATACATATTTATATGCACATTATACAAGCTAATATAGCACGTCGGTTATAAAACTTGAATTGAATGTTGTTATTATAATCATCTCTACTATTAATTATATAGAAATATGTCCAAAAATAATTAAACTTTATACCATTGAAATCCAAAAATTAATATGAAATGTTTCGCGATAAAGTTATTCCTTAAAATTTTCGTAATGCGTAAATTAATTATCAAAATATGTAATTGAAAAATATCGCTCTCCAAAAATATAATTACAGGGTACCGGCCGCTGCATTGCACGGGTACCTTGCTAGTCAAGTATAACCAGAGACAGAGCCAAAAATCAATATAAAGGGGGGCCGAAACTTTTTCGATAGTAACATACAATTTCTTGTTTTATAAGCCGGATTAAAGTTTTAATCGTTTGGCACACGGTTTCAATGACATTTTTTTGTTAATAATATATAGTTACTTGATTAGTTGAGAAAATGAACAAAATAAATAAAAGTTGGTGTACCGGTAGCGAAGATCGTTCAATAATTATACAAACTTGTGTGTGTGTTTTTTTTCTAGAGGTTTAGTTATATAATACTTTAAGTATAACCAAAGTTGATAAAATAGAGAAAGGAGTGTGGCAACGAGCTAGGCTCGCCACTGCCTACGTGGCCTCGCCACAAAGCTCGCCACCACACTATATCCGTTCGCCACTTCGATTTTTGTGGTATCTCGTCATTAAGACGAGTCAAATACGACAAAGAGAAAAAATATAACCGTTTACTTTTAAATGCAACGGTCGTTTTTTTTATTTTTTAAACTTTTTTTTAAAAATTTATACTTACTTTTCACTATAAATAACACTTCATTTTAACATTTTAACACACACTTCTCTACCAAAAACTTTTTATACTTTTAATATCTCATCACATCTTCTCTACTAAAAAAAATGTCTCAACCACCAAATGAACCCGGTTACTTTACCCATCTTCTCAACACCAACCCGCAACAATACTCATCTTCTCCGAACCAATCGAATCCGTCTACCCCAGGTTCACAAAACTCAAATTCTTCCTCGCAACCATATCCTCCTTTTGGAACGCAAATGTCACCCGATCAAGCTTATCACTCACAATTGGCGTATCATCAACAACAACAATACGGTTTTCAAAATTACTCGAATCCAAGAAATACTCCATCACAATTTTTTCACAACCGCATTATTTTCCACAACAACCATCACAACCACCATTCAAAGTACCACAAGCCAAAGATCCCCGTGATGATAGGCGTAGACAAAAAAATACGGGGAAACAAGCCGTTGTCAATTTGGACGAGGGCGATGATGATGACAGGCGAGCGATTACCCGTTGTAATCGTAACGAAGAAATCTTGCTAGCTGAGACTTGGATCGAGCACTCTAAGGAGGCTAATATCGGAAAAGACCAACAAGATGACATTTATTGGAACCTGATTATGGAAGATTTCAACACGCGAACAACAGCTCCTCCTCGTACAAACAATATGATGACGGGGAAATGGACGAGGATGCACGGTGATTGCCAAAGGTTCAACGCTATTTACAAACATTTAACTCGTAAAAGCGGAGAAAGTGATGCTGACCTGGTCGAGAATGCAAAGACGAGTTATATACAGCGATGTGGTAAAAAATTTCTATATGATCACGTGTGGAATATTTGAAAAATTACCCTAAATGGAATGCGGTGGAGCAGATTGACGAAGATAATCTCTAAAAGCTGTTTGGTCCTGATACAAGAGAGCGTCCCGTCGGCAAACAACGTGCCCCGAAAAAGCAAAAATCGGTTGACACGTCGAGCGCCGAGGGGAGCACCGGGGAAAGCCAATCGGAGTCTGTATCGTCACTTGTTTTTCAGGATTATAGACGTAAATGTGATGCGGCTGAAAGAGCGTACGAGGCGAAGAGAGAAAAAGAACTAGCGATGATGCAGTGTAAAGAGCTAGAGTTTCTCATGCTCGATCCTTCGTCGTTGCCGCCTGCAAAACGAGCCATCATTGAAAAGAAACAAGCTGAAATAATGAGAAAATATCCCGACGCTTAATTTAGTTTCGTATTTTTATGTTTTTATGTTTCGTATCGTTTAATTTGTTTACGTTTCGTATTTTTATTTTATGTTTCGTATCGTTTAATTTGTTTACGTTTCGTATTTTTATTTTATGTTTAGTAGTATGTTTTTATGTTTATGTATTGTATTTTTATTTTTAATGAAATAAATTATTTTTGTGTGAAAAATGAAAAAGAAAACAAAATTGTGGGTGGTGAGGCCAAAGTGAGAAGATAGATGTGTGTTATGAGTGAATGAGTATTTTTGAGTGGGAGTGAGATGCTGATGTGGCAGCCTGTGGGGGACCAAGTGAAGAGATGTATTAAGTCATGATACTCCTTTCTCTTATAGAATGAAGGGGTCAAATTATAAGTTTTTAACAAAAGTACATCACGACATTAAAATAAAGAGTTAAGGACAAATTGGTTTGGTTTTGCCAGTCATCATCCTCGAGAAACCAAAGACCTGAAAACCTTCATTAACAAGAATCTCAACTTCTTTCTTTTCAATTCATTTTATTAAACTGCTTGTGTTTCTCTCTACTCACTTACATGTATGGTGGTTTCAGATCTAATTGTAAGGCAAGTTCTAATTTTTTTCTAGGAACAACCTTCTCACGGGGTATATGAACCACTTTTGGAGGGGGCCGAGCACCCCCCCCCCCCCACTGGCTCCGTCCCTGAGTATAATAAACTATGTTTAGGTATGCATATTAAACCGACTTTATAAGAATGTACATGTATAATTTAATTTAACATCTAACATACAAATAAGTATTCAAGGAAAAAAAATTCAATTAATGTTTGATATATCACTTCAAACCGATACAGCATTCGAATCATCATACATGTCAATAAAATGAAAATAACCAACTCCAAAAAATAAAAAATAAAAACAACTTAACCGAAGAGCAATGCAAGACCACCAAACAATGCAACTACCATGCCATAGATCGTTGGCTCTGCAAATGTGCTCGATGTAGATGGGCTTGGAGCCGGAGCCATTTGTGGTAGAACAGTGATGACAAGCTTCATGTTTCTCAACTCACAATGCTTAGCCACACCACAAATGTATCATTTCCTTCCAGGGGTTTGAAGGGCAATGACATCTCGTCCACTTGTCAAGGTTCCATTGGAAGATGTTGCTGTACATTGTTGGAAACCTGTGCCATTGACTTTCACCACATTGTGGCTACCAGACGCATAGTTGAATACTGCATCAAGAAAATCATATCAATACATTTTTCTATATGTCTAGGACACAATAAAAGCATGTTGACGATATACACATACTAAATCTAAATACACTTATGGACCATAACGTACCAAGTGCGTCTCCAACGTAGAAAACTTTATCCTTGGCCCAAGTTTGATAATCATAATCGAGAGTCCAACCACTTTGATCACCAACAATGTATTCGGTGGCAGAGATTGAAGTTGCAAGAACAAATAGTGTTGCGAAAAAAACGATGGTTGAACAAGATGAGGCCATTTTTGAATTATTATCGCGGCTTCTAGTTAATGTTTCTCTTAGAAAGCTAAGATAGGAATTGTACTTTGATTTCTTTGTTGATAAAAGGTACATGATTGTTTCGCTATTTATATCATTTGGAGCAATGATTTCATGCAAAGTTTGGAACCGGCAATGGACGGCAACTAATGGCATTTTGGATTCGGTCCTAATTATACGTGTTTTATTTTACTAATCATAAAACGAGTTTGTTTTCGTGTGCCGATGGTATCTAACGTTAAAGATTTCTTGATACACGTGGTCCCATGCCAACATTCTTGCGACATAAAGTAGACAATTCTATATTACTGTCTCAGTAACATTATTCTATAGCATGCCAGGGATTATTAGTTATCGTAGTCATTTTGTCATGCACTCGAATTTTATTCGTACATGTGATAAAGTGAGAGCAGACACTCGTGCAACTAGCAACTAGGTATGTGGATTTAGTCATTTTGAACTTGGTTGGTTGCTCAGCTAACGGGAAGCAAAGTCTCTATCAACAAAACATTTTAGCGTCGTAAATGGTTGCGTTATAAACCAATAAAGTTTGAACCACAAACAAAAACAAAGAATGTTTTTAGTTAGTAGAGATTATCGAATTAAACTAACACAACAAAGATGGCTGTCATAAAGTTGCCGACTTTGTGATTCGGCTACATATGACCAAGATTTCATATTAGTCGTTTATTTTTAAATAGTTTTTTCGGTAAATTTATTAGCTCAAAAAATGATTTAGTACAACGGATGTGGGTAAATCCCACATCTTAGCCCGTTACATAAGCGAAAGCTAACATAACAAACACAACTACTTCAAAGGAGGATACGACTATAACTAGATTACAATTGACACAAAACATCAAAATTAATCTATTTCTTCTTTCGACCACAGACCATGATATTCAAATCATCACAAATAGCCTGAAAGTTTGTCGACTCAATCATGACTGTTTAAAAGATTAACATCATAAGGTCTAATCACATCCCGTTTGTATTGTCCTCCATAGTAAAATAGTAATTGAGTACCATATCTGCTATGACGCCACGTTTTAAACCTGTTGATGCAATAAAAACTGCATGATCATCGACCACTATCTTCATTTTCGCTATCACGTATCCTACATTTCCGAGATATTACAAAAAAAAAAAAACCTTAGGTACGCTTCCCGTCATCATCCACAAGTGTAAGTTTCCCATAAATGATTTGTCTTTCTATTTTATCAATTCATTCAGCTATAGGACTAGTACTAGTACTACTAGATGCCACATTAAAAAATCCGTGCTCGGACGAAAACACATCAGAATTAGGCCCCTTCCCAGCCTACTTTGTATGCCCCCCATTTGTACCTAAGCCATCATCTTTTTCAACCGAATTAAGCATGTCAAATATGTCACACACGTGTAGTGGTAGTTTCAAGCTTTTGCTTGAGGTTAATGTGGTACTTCAGCCACATTCCATTGTACTTAACTTGTTGTGAGTAATACAAATTTACTGGGGTAACCCTTTACCCAAAAAAATATGTTTGAATTACTAACATCTTTACTAGCTACCGCAACTTAATTCTTTTTACCAATAGAGCTAACGTTATTCCTATTAGAGACGTGTCTATAAACTTGTTTAACTGGTTTAAAAGACACCTATGTACCAACCTCAACACCTCTAGCAACTTGTCTAGGATTCTTCAAGTTCTTCTCCACATTCGAGACGGTATTCTTAGGACACTCATCTAAAACGTGACTAAATACCTTGCAACTCGAACACATGGGAGGTTTCTACTCATACTCGACACGAATGGTACACATATAGAACCCCTCACCAATAAGTTTAGGCATAGCCATCATGGTATTATCTTTCAACTCCATAATGACATCAAATAACATTATTTTTATAGCATCATTTATTCCAAATAAATTATCCATTTTTATATAATTATTGCAAGAATTGTAATTTAATTGCTTAAAGTTGTTAATTGCAGTAATTACAGAGTGTTTTGTGAAGACGAGCTAAAAGGCGCATATGGAGCTTAAAACGAAATATTTTTATTTTCTTGACTCAATACTCCGAAAACCAGCAAAGAAGATACGGCGTATCAACGCTTGGACTTCACAAGAAAACACGTATGTTCAATTCCCAATACGACGTATCCTGCTAACTACATACGCCGTATCCATCTGGTCAAACAATCAAAGATCTTGCATTAAATGTGATTAAGGATAATTATTACTGTTTGATTGTGAACGTAGCGTGCACTCCAAGGAATACACCCCAATATGCCGTATTGACCTCACTCAATACGGCGTATACACTTAATTTCAGAGACTATAAATAGAAGACTCAAAAAATAATTTTTCAGTGTGCTAAATCATATTCTCTATACCATAAACATAAAAGTCGATTTTATGAAGAGAAGAAGAGCAGCCAAGGTCAAGCATCGATCATAATTCCATAGAAGACACCGTGTGATTCCTATGCTCTTATAATCATTTGATTTTTGGTATCGTTCGTTAACTCGGTTAGTTTACCTTGGTTGTTTGATTATACTTGTATTATTACAATGGTTATGGGCTAATACCCTCGGGTATTAGACATCTTAATGAAGATTCAATGTTTGGTTTGTTTAATCTCGATTGGTTAATTTATCGTTGATTGTTTAATTATGTTTGTCACCTAATACTTGTCTATATGCTTGAATATACGACATATCATTCAACAGGGTCTAGTGAGACATACCAAGTGATCTAGATACTGGGATAGCTCTCCATATCGTGTTTTATATATCCGGACCAATATGATCACAAATATTGTCTTATCTTCGCCTTTAGATTAGTGAGCTTAGTTGGACTGGCAGGTGACCGTTTGACCCAACGAGTACGTTCTTAATCAATTGGTAAAGACTTAGACAGTGGACTACCAGTATGTAGAATACCGTCAAGCAGTAAGTGGGTAAAGTCCTGATGGGCTAGGGTTTAACAAGATCATCATTGCTTTAATCCCTAAGATAGATAATAATTAAACTAAAGGATACTTTATGCGGATGCATTAATTGTGATAGGATTCAATGTGTCTAGATCTTAGGAAGAAGTCCCACCTAAGTCTTAAGAATGATATGCCGCCTCGAGATAAGCAATCATTGCACTAAACAAACAAACCAGCCTTTAATCGGATTTAATATGGCAAATACAGTTTTCTATTATTTGGCTTGTACTGCTCTTTTATCATTTGATTTTCTTGCGTGATTATTGTGTATTGAATTGATTTGAGTCACCACCAAACCTGTGCCAGTCTCTCAGGCTAAAAACCCCCTTATCAATAGAACTAGGTTTAGCATAGGTTTAACATTAATTAGAAATAACATAGAATTAACTAGACTAATTAGTTAGAATAAAAACTGATAGAATATAAGGTTAACTTTCTTGCTCTTAGTGTTCAACACTCTACTTACCACGAAACTCCATCTTGACCGGGTACACTGCCCGTTAAAGTGTTGTTTTAGGATAAGTCGGCTAAATATAAATTTAAAACTTGGTAATCAATAAATACAACCTACACGACAGCACATCAAGTTTTTGGCGCCGTTCTCGGAGAGTGAAAATAGTTTAATCTTTATTTTATTAGTATTTTTAACCCTTAATTATCCTAGCTTAGAATAATCTAATTGTTTAAATTCTGTTTGTATTTATTTAATTGTGTGTTTAAATTCCTGCATTATTTAATTGTTTTTAAAGTACTCTGCTTTGTAGTTCGGTTCCTTGTCTGCGATTTCCAGCTTAGGTTTATCATGGATGATCGAAGCATCACTATGGAAGAATACATCAGACTTGAAGAAGAAAAAGCTCAAAGGCATGGTCGAACGTTTAATTGGAAAACTGCCACATACTGTAAGGTGAAATATTGTGAAGATGAGGACGATTGTTTCACAAACTTCGAAACCGAATGCTCAGCTATAGTCTTTGATGATACATTAACGTCTGATGCATCACTCTCGTTTGAACCCACGGTAAGTCCTCTTAACGAAAACAAAATTGACTTTAGAATATCGTTTGACGAATCTGAAGATGAAGACTACACGGTAATTTTTAACAATAATTCATTTTCTTATAAAATAATTTCTGTCGATAATTTGAAAACAAATTCGGAAAATGACAATGATAAAATCGATATGCCTTCGTTCCCATCACCCGAGCCTATGTTCAGTTATTTTTATAATTTAGACTACTTTAAAGATTTTAAGAATGAATTTCCAGCCATTGTTTACAATGATGCTCTAACGTCTAAATTAGATTTCTTAATTGAACTTACTATAAGCCCTCAACATATCGATGAATTTAAATTGAAAGATGAAACATCATTGTCCGAATGTGATGATGAGGAACAAAACATTTTATACTTTAATGATCTATTTCATTTTAACGTAATTTATCTCGATGATCTAAAATCGGATAAGGACAATGATGATGATGAAATCGATATTGAGCAATCTTCGGGGAATTTATCTGTCAAACCATTACCTGATGTAATAAATACGGATGTTGGTGCCTATGCACAAGGGTTAAATAAGCTTTTGGAAACAAGTCATGATAAATCTAATAAAATTTTCAAAACCAAAACTTTTATCAAGGAATTAAATGTTAATATCGTGGCTTGAAATTATCTTAACAGGATACTATTAAATCTTATTAAGAATTTATATGTGTCGTTTGGCATCCCGGTCGACCGCAAATTGTTTTATAAGGATGAGATTAAATTGGCGCAAGTCTAACTTAAAGACTTTTCTATTTCAAAAAAAAACCTAAAGACTTTTTGTAAACAAAAGTGATTCCGGGAGACAACCCGAACATTTATTTATTTTATTGAGTTTGTCTTCCCAGACTGTCTATAGGGCGTATCCAAACCCCATGGATACGTCGTATCGACCTATTTGAACGTTATCAGTCCTTTAAAATCTGCATTTAAATTCCTGCAAATTTTAAAACATTTGTTTATATAGGACGCAATACGGTGTATCCTTGGGTTTGGGATATGGCGTATTGACCACCTATACAGTATGTGTGTTTATTTTTCTGCATTGTAACCATTGTAAAATCAAGATAAGAATTGCACGTTTTGTCTTCTAAACTTTTATGCAGGACCTTGCTGTAAAAAAATCGACTAATTGGTGATGGTATACTCTGAAAAAGACGTGTGTTGAACTCATACGAGGATTCTGACGCCTCTTCAACACACTTTTGCTCAAGAACTTAAATTGGAGAATCATCCCGAGGAAAATATCAGGGGAGTTCCTTGTTCTAATTCTATTTCCTATTTTCTTTAATTGTTTTATCTATACAACAAGGACGTTGTATAATATAAGTAGGGGGATGGAGAATTAGAACGCCTACTTGTCCTTCTTTTTAAAAATAATATGCTATATGCTTAAATTATGTCAAATTGAAATTTTTTTAGCATACTTTGTAAAAATTACTAGTTACATGACCTCGCGCACAATAAACCTTAATGTCAAATTATGAGAATTAAGCCTATTCCTTTATTAACTTATACAAAAATTCCACAAAATTAAGAGAAGATCGGTTATTGTAGTGGACTTTAGAACTAGGCTTGGTATATTCACACCTCGAAGACCACAAGATGAGTACAATTGACTTAGATGGAGTAACCGTGTTTAAGAGCTGTAAATTTATTAAGAATACACCAAAAAGCTAAAAGTTGTAAATATTAAATAACCACACAAGTTAGTTTTTAACACCATCTACCCCCGGTAACCCTTGCTTACACTCACTATAAGAGTATAATACCACAGAAAAACTGTTTAACCAATCCAGTCTTTTTCACACCAAAATGTTTATTTCGTTACACCTTTACACCTTAGCGACCACTGAAATTAAGCTATTAATCAAAGTTTGCTATTTATTTGTGTAAAGTTTTTGTATTTCCTGTGTCAAAGTGAAATATTTCTATCTCTGGTTAGGTCGGTAAAATTGCCCACTACAATGAGAATTAAAAGTAAGTAGCACAGTAATTTGTCTACTTTCGCAATGTTATTAGGTCTGAAAAAGAAGTGTTTAAGAAAAGAGCAAATTATCCATAAAAAAAAATCTGAAAATTATGATGGTGAAGACGGTTAAATTACACCGAGATTCCGTATTGTTAAGTATGAAAGAAAATAGAAAATAGAAAATTGCATCAAAAAATAGAAGGAAAGATTGAATATCTCTTCATAGATCTTAAACCAATAAACTACTTGAGGATCGATAATCCTGTGAAATGTGTATAAGACAACAATGTATAGTTTTTATAAAATGTCCTGATAACACCACTTGCCTTGTAAAAGTATTTAAGTAAAGTAGGGATGATTGGGAAGGTTGAAACTTTAAGTGGAACGCCAACTTTAGGTATGTTCATTTGTCATTTCGTATGGATCAAACAGTTTGTTATATATTTATGAGTCTTTATCATGAACACGGTCGGAGAAAGTCACAAGCAACTTATACCTTATTGTGCCCAGGTAAAATCAATTTTGTATTTGTGAAAATTAATTTAACAATATTTTATTTCGCCATTCACTAAACACTTAGGTTTTACTCGAACAAGGATGTGATCGAGTCATGCATGTCTATTCTGTTGTTACGGCCATGTATGGGTGATTTAGCTGCCTTGTTGGTTTATTACTTTTGGTGAAAGTTATAAGATCACATACCCTATATCATTCTTAATCCTAACCCTTGGTTAAACTCGAATGAGGATGTGATCGAATTATACATGTCTATTCCGTCGTTACGGCCATGTATGTATGATTCAACTGCCTTGTTGGTATGGTACTTTTGGTAAAAGATTGTTAGAATGATCAACCCATTAAGCCTTTTAATCAAATTTACTTTTTGACTTGTTACTCCTTAGCTCTAGTGGTAGAGATGTGTATCCTTGTCAAGCATATGATAGAAAACTAATCACGACCGAGCAATTAAGCGTACCAATTAAATGTTGCACTTCAGATTAGTTGAATGATCTGAGAGTTTTCATTCCCATATTTCGTGAGGTGCTTGGTGTTGTCCATGTAGTTAAACGAAAGAAATGCTTAAAGGAAAAATCTTTAACTTCGGTTGAGATACATTTTCAATAAATTTCTAGAGTCTACTTGAGGACAAGTAGGATTCAAAAGGGGGGATATTTGATGACATCAAATAAAGTTACTTTTATAGCATCATTTATCCCAAATAAATTACCCACTTTTATATAATTATTGCAAGAATTGTTATTTAATTGCTTAAAGTTATAAATTGCAGTAAAATACTAAAGTATTTAGTAATATAGTCATGGAATAACTACATCATACTCCTTCAGCGGATGCATCATGTTGTGCAGCCCCATTGTACATCTTCATTCTGAAATCCATGATACTGAATCAACCAAGTTACTAGTGGAAGGCACATTTGTAGACATGATTTTGACGACATAGCCTATTCTTTCAGAGGAGAAGCAGAATGCCATTGCTGCAATGCCTGCGTCTCTTTTTCCATAAAGTGTTAATGGTTTATCAACTCAATAAATTGAAACAGAAGCCTTTATTGGCAGGCCATCCAGAGATAGTCTTTTTTTCAATATTGTTGGAGTATGAGGATCACCTAAGAAAAAAAAAGAATCCACACATGCATCCACCATTTTTTTCTTAATGGGTAAGGTAGTGTTTAGTTCTGGTGTTGGGGTATATTTAGAGTGTCTGGGTGATGGTTTATATGGTTACATGGGACGTTTGTGTGATGTTTTTGTAGGTAAGGGGTCATTTTTAGAGGTTGGCATGTTAGATTGTATGTGGCCTGATTCAAATGGTGATATGTCATTTGTTATGGTTATTTATGTTCGAAACCTTTGCACATCAGCAGCCCTTATTATAACACCTCGTGTTTTAGGAAAATGTACGACGTTGATAAAGTCGCTATTTATTTTTTTGTATTGTACGCGTTTGTTTTTAATGGCGTTGATTGTTTAATTATGTTTATCACCTCATACTTGTCTATGTGCTTGAATATGCAACCTATCATTCAACTGGGTCTAGTGAGACTTAACAAGTGATCTAGATATGGGATAAGCTTACATATCATGTTTTATATATCTGGACCAATATGATCACAAATAATGTCTTATCTTCGCCTTTAGATTAGTGAGCTTAGTTGGACTGGTAGGTGACCCTTCGACCTAACGGGTACATTCTTAATTAATTGGTAAAGACTTGGATAGTGGAATATACCAGTATATAGAATACCGTCAAGCAGTAAGTGGGTAAATTCTTGATGGACTAGGGTTTAACAAGATCACCATTGCTTTAATCCCTAAGATAGATTATAATTAAACTAAATGATGCTTTATGTGGATGTGTTAATTGTGACAGGATTCAACGTGTCTAGTGTTAGAAGAAGTCCAGCATAAGTTCATAGAATGATTTATGAGCATCGATCTAAGCAAGTAATTGAAAACTAAACAAAACAAACCGAGCTTTAATCAGATTTAATATGGCTAATATAGTTTTCTATTATTTGGTTTGTACCGCTCTTTTATCTTTTGATTTTCTTCTTGCATGATTATTGTGTATTGAATTGATTTTAGTCACCACCAAACATGTGACAGTCTCTCAGGCTGAAAACCCCTCTTATCAATAGAATTAGGTTTAGCATAAGTTTAACATTAATTAGATACAATTTACATATAATTAAACTAACTATTAGTTAAAAGAAAATTACCTGATAGAATATAAGGTTACTTTCTGGCTCCTTAGTGTTCGCACTCTACTACCATGAAACTCCATCTTGACTGGGTACACTGCCCGTTAAAGTGTTGTTTCTAGAATAAGTAGCTAAAATATAAATTCAAAAAATTGGTAATCTAATAAAATACAAACCTACACATAGCACATCCTCCCCAACATCAGCCTAAAGATTAATGATTGCTCTAGCAAAACTTAACATACCCTATGATTGCATGCACATGTCAGATGTATAAGAGTCAAGCATCAGGGGAGTACCAAGTTTAGTAGAAATGACTTTCAATCCATCCTCGCTAAACGTCGTCATAGGGACACCATGAAGTTTAACCCAAACTGGAACATTAGCAACATCTTCCTTTGAGAAGTTTACATTCGGGTTCCACTTTTTCAGAATAAGTGGATTATTACGAATAAACCAAGGTCCATTCTCTAGCATTGCATCCAACCTATCCTTAGAGCTATAGGGAAGAAAAATAACTAGTTAGACAAGTTAAACAGTGATTTAAGCAATCCATATTTACTCTAAGTGTTCCTAACATAGTTAGCAACAACGAGGTTAGCCACCCGCTTTCCCAAAACAAACCATAAGCCGCATTAGCAAACCGTTCGCTAACTGCTCGAATAGACTCCAACAGGACAACCACATCAGCCTCGTTTCCCGTCGGTATAATCAAAGTGCGAAAATTCACACTTTTCTGGCTCGTATCTCTTTTCAATAGTGTTGCAAACGACACAGAAGCCGGAAGCGATGCACTAGGAGTAGGTTCCACATTAGCATTAAAGTTTACATCATCTCTCTTGTTCGATTCTGGCGGTTTTACTAAGTTAACAGTATTGTGTAACAATCATCAAAACATCCTTTGTGTACCATTGTCACATCAGCAACTGACTGGTACCAACGTTAATCAGTATCCATTGTTGCTTCCGAGTCAAACTATGCTTTCTTTTCCTTTACGCCTCTCCCACCCCCACTCTTCCTTTGACTCAAGAAACCCTGTTCCATACCTTGACCCTATACACAACCACTACAAATAACCTGTAACAGAAAAACCAACACTCAACCAAAAAAAACTACCTGTTGTTCAATGTTAAGACACCCATCAAGACTACACCTGATTATAACGAAACCCTAACTGATCAAGGATCCACTAGGGTTTTTATTAAGCACACAACAATTGCAATCAACCCAAGAAATTAAGAACGATTAAGATCATAAACCAAACAATAAACGATCAGTGAAAGTACCAGCGATCTAAACCTTCAAAAACCCTAAAACAAAAAACTAACCCTAAAACAATATAGAGTCGACAACAACTAATCCTAGGATCAATTACTGAGTATCAGTGATTGATGTAGAATATTTAATCGATTAAAGAAGTGAGGAGAATTGAATCAGGATTTTTTTAGGGTTTGGGATCGTAAAAAATCACCACAAGAGGAGAGGGGTCGACTTTTTTTTCTTCATATTAGTCATTTTATGATCTTACTCACACAAGTCGACTGACTAAGATGATTTAGAGTACTTGTTGGAGTATTCACGGATTAAGCATGCAAATGTAGACCTTAGTTAATCATAATGATAAACGAAAATATATACAGGTCCGTCTTTAGGGGAGTGCAGTAGGTGCGATTGCACAGGGCCACCATTTGATGAGGACCACAAAATTTCATGCACTTCTATTATATATATACACAATATGATATTCGAGTTTAATTAGTTTATGCACTATTGATAAATATATGTATTCTGTGTATGTATTTAAGAGCTTTTTTGTGGTAGTGGCACGGACCACCGAAATCAACGAGACGGCCCTGCATATATACTACATATCTCTTTATCCATTTATGAAACTAATTGTATAGTGCTTCATTATCTCAATTTCTAAACTTACTTATGAAATTATCTAAACTCAGCCCCAAGATTATGTATGCTTTGTCAAGGTATTAGATTAGTCTTAGACTTTGCAAAGACGACATCTAGGTATGTTAAGCAGGGAATTTTAATAATCTTTATTTCTCACGTATAGTGGAAATATATCATATATATCAGACATAAAACCTTGTGATACTCTGAGCTTTTAAATAAAGAATTTTTATAATATAAAACATTATTTGACAAAAAAACTTATAAGGTTTATATAAAATTCACAAGCTCTTAAGAAATACTGTACTTAAGTAGAGCTTTTACAAGAACTTTAAGTTTTTCGTGTAGTAAATTACTTAATTACTCTTAGCTTTAATATGTATAGTTATATGTTTGCCATAATTTTTTTAAACATATTTAAAAATAAAAACTCTTGCCCCGTATGCAGCTCTTGTAACCTGAAAATAAAAACTCTTGCTTCGTATACACATGTTGTAAGCTCTAAATACCCTACTAGTTTCTATTGAACCATATATTTTCTTATAAACATCATAATGTTCCCAATACAATATAAATACATGCTAACTAACAAATGGGTTTAGCCGAACACAAATTAAAGCATTCACTAAATAATATTTCACTAAAAACCCCCGCTATTGGAACGGGAGAACGATGAACGCTCAAACTGGCGCGAAACTCGTCAACTATTGCATACGGAAGGCTTTGTGTGAAGATATCGGGGTACTGTTAGCACGAGGAAACATGCAAAACGCGAACCTGACCCGCATCAACCTGATCTTGAACAAAGTGAATGTCAATCTCGATATGCTCCGTACGTTGATGTTGCACGGGATTGGATTATAGATATACCACACTCACATTATCACAATAGAAAGTTGTAAAAGAATGCAACGGGAAGTGAAGCTCGCAAAGTAGATTCCGTAACCAAGAAGTCTCTGCCACGGCATTGACAACATCACATCACCCAGCCTTGACACTAGACCGAGATAGAGTATATTGACGCTTAGAAGACTTAGACAATAAATTATTACAACTGAACACACAATATCTAGAAGTAGAACGACGAGTAGCTCGACAACCAGCCCGATTAACAAACGAATAAGTGTTGATGATTAATAAAGCTGAAGACGATAACTCAAAGTGCCCACTATGTATCGCAAATACCTCTTAAGAGCTAGAAGGTGGGGCTCTTAACGATCGTGCATATATAAACAAGCCTGTTGCAATGCATAAGACTAATCACACCAAGTCAAAGTAAGGTACCGAAAAGCATCAGTATGGCTTCTATAAGGAAAAATATCAGAGATCGGTATACCATTAACCCTTAGTTTGGTCTCAGTATCAGCTGGGTCTGCAAGGATGACAGCTGCACACACCAGCGCACTCAAGAACCTCCCCTACTTACTTTTTCTGGCAAAGAAACATCCATGTGTGGCGAGCATAACAAATTTCCCATAAAATAGTTCAGCGGACCAAGATCAGTCATATAAAACTCTAGATGCAATGAAGAAATAATCTGTTATATTAATATTATAGAAGAAGTAGACAATAGTAAATCATTCACATAAAGAAGTAAAGAAGCAATATCCGAGTTGTGCTTGTAAATGAACAAGGAGGAGTCGCATCATGTCAAACCATATATTTTCCCAACACGAACTAAACCCTTTACTAAATAATATTTCACTCACAGTTTCGAATGCCCTTCCTTTAATCTTGAATCATACATACATATACAATAGTTACATTTTTTGTCCTTGGGGTTGCAAGAAAGCCTATCATTTATAATTTAATTAAAATAATCTTGGAACTTAGATTGGGGGTGTGGTTGGCAAACACCTTTTAAAAGTATTTTTGAGCAATTAACATTTAACATTATTAATACAAAGCTTGTTTGAAAGGAATCAGTTAGTAATTATAGAATTACAAAAACACTTATTTTCCCAATGCTCTTTAAAGAAGCATTTTGGAGCAATTATCAATTAACATTTAGCATTACGTCATTTAATACATTAAATTACAGCTATAGCTACTTCATCAAACACTTTTATAAATTAAACTGCTACTGCTACTGCTTACTACTGCTAATGATAACCGTTACCGTTAGTTTTAACAAACACACACTGGATAACCAATCGAATAACACATATTCTTAAATTCAAATCAATTTTCATATTTTGATAAGGACATTTTAGCCAAACAATTTTGATCGATATTATGGTGATTAACTAGTGAAGCTAGTTTAGTTCGATCATATATCTTTGATTAATGGATTCGAAAAAGTTGCGCCTAGTGTTTTTCATGTTAGTTTTAGACCTATACATATAAGAAATTGTAGTTTTAACCTTGTGCTACTAATCCTGGTTTTATGTTTCAGAAACGAAACTTGTAAACTACGTACTTCTGTCCAAAAATTATTTCTATCTTTCTTCTTTGTAAGGTCTTAAAATAATTGTTCACTTATTATCCCAATCAATTAAAAGGGACTATAGTGCGTGTGGATGCTATTTGATTGGTTGAAGATTGTATTCGTCTTACATTTTCATAAACTTAGTGTTTTTTGTCTAAAGATAATAATTATAAGACGAAATATGCTGTCAATACAGGGGATGGAATTGATTCATGTGAAACTAATTCATTTTCAAATAAAAAGTACATATAACCAAACAATTAAAAAAAATATAAGCATAGAGAATCAAATAATTGTTAAAAAACATGGCAGGTTTTATGCCAAGAGCAACAAAAGGCTGCTAAATAATGCGGCTACAAAACCATAGATTGTTGGTACCGCCATTGTGTTCGATGCAGATGAGCTTGGAGCTGAAGACATTTGTGGTAGAACGATGATGACAAGCTTCATGTTTCTCAACTCACAATGCTTAGCCACACCACAAATGTACCATTTCCTTCCTGGGGTTTGAAGGGCGATAACATCCCGTCCACTTGTCAAGGTTCCATTCGAAGATGTCGTGGTACATGTTAGACGCATAAATTATTGGCCCAAGCCTTTGTGGGCTTGAGGTCCATTAGATCTAGGGTTTAGTAGCTTATTCCCAAAGCTATGTTCTATTATAAATAAACATGCTTTGTTATGTAATGAAATCAATCCAATTAATATCAATTTCTATTATCTTTCATGGTATCACGGCTCTAGGTAAGATCCACCAATAAAAATTGTTATCCTCCGGTCATCGGCTACTTGTCAGTGATCCGGAGGGATCTCGTTTTTTTTTTCCGCTTTATTGTTTTTATTAATTTAGGATTTTACTTTTCGTATTCAATGCATAAATCCTAAACCCTAGCCGTCAAAACAAAAAAAAAATTGTTGAGTTGTCTAGATCATCCCTTTTTTCTCATCTGATTGTTTTCGTTGTCGAAGATCATTGTCGTTGACAACAAAAGTTGTCCAATAAACTGTCGCTCCCTCCTAAAGGCAAAATAAGCCATGACGTAAAAAAAAATAGCAAACGTCATAAAAAATGGAGGAAATTGTGAAGCAATATATACAATTATGTCGTCAAATACAAGTCAATCTCCGTGCAAACGAGCAACAAAGAAGAAAAAGAGAAGAAGAATCGGCTTCAACATTCATCAAGTTTGTCCGTATCGAATACCCCTTTCAAACTGCGGGGGAGTGTTAGACACATAAATTATTGGCCCAAGCATTTGTGGGCTTGAGGTCCATTAGATCTAGGGTTTAGTAGTTTATTCCCAAAGTTATGTTCTATTATAAATAAACATGTTTTGTTATGTAATGAAATCAATTCAATCAATATCAATTTCTATTATGTTTCATTACATTGTTGGAAACCTGTGCCATTGACTTTCACCACATTGTGGCTACCAGACGCATAATTAAAAACTGCATCATAAAAAACAAATCAATACATTTATTTTAATGTCTAGGACACAATCACCTATCTCCAACGTAGAAAATTGTATCCTTTGCCCAAGCTTGATAATCATAATCGAGATTCCATCCACTTTGGTCACCAACAATGTATTCAGTGGCGAAGATTGAAGCTGGAAGAACAAATAGTGTTGCGACGAACATGATGGCTGAATGAGATGCGGCCATTTTTGAAATACTTTTGCGGTTTCTAGTCATTTCTTTTAGGAAACTAAGATATGGATTGCACTTTGCTTTCTTTGTTAAGAAGATGATATTAAAGGTATAGTTTGTTTTCGTTAGTCGATGGTATCTAACGTATTCGATATTGATACATGGAATTTATGGGAATTTTTATGTCGATCGATATAAATTAAACCAGATTTCAATATTTCATTAGGCATGCAATGAAATGAAGTAGCAACCTGTTATTGTTTGTAGTTTGGTTTACACTATAACAAATCAACGTAGTAATCTCAATATCCCAATCTTCCAACGAGATAAGTATTAAATATTTCTCTATAAATTATCTAAAGTAAAGTAACTCCCAATACTGTATTTCACGGGTTATGAGTTCTAATACCGTCTTTCACAGTGTTTGGGGAGGATGAGATATAGACAGTCTTACCCCTCCCTAAGATAAAGTGAACGAAACTAGTAAATTATGTACTTCTGTCCTAAAATTATTTCTAGAGTAAACTGCAAAAATCATCCCTGTGGTTTGTAGTTTGTGACACTAATCATCCCTAACCGATACTATTGGCACTAATCATCCCTGGGTGGAAAATGTCCGGCAAAAATCATCCTTATTGGGGATGATTTTTGCAAAAAGCTTAACAAAAAGTTTTGCAAAAATCATCCCTCTAGGGATGATTTTTGCTGAACATTTCACCACTCATACATTTTCAAATATAATGTACAAATAAACCAAACAATTGAAAAAAATAAGTCATAGAGAATCACAAAATTTAAAAAACATGGAAGGTTTTAGCCAAGAGCAACAAAAGGCTGCCAAATAATGCGGCTACAAACCATAGATTGTTGTACCGTCTAATGTGTTCGATGCAGATGGCTTGAGCCGGAGACATTTGTGATAAACAGTGATGAGACAGCTTCCATGTTTCTCAACCACAATGCATAGCCACACAAAATGTACCATTTCCTTCCTGAGGTTTGAAGGGCGATAACATCCCGTCCACTTGTCAAGGTTCCATTCGAAGATGTCGTGGTACATTGTTGGAAACCCGTGCCATTGACTTTCACCACATTGTGGCCACCAGACGCATAATTGAAAACTGCATCATAAAAAACAAATCATACATTTATTTTAATGTCTAGGACACAATCACACAATAAAAGCATGAATAAGATATAAACATACTAAATCTGTTATAGTTATGGGAACATTACCTACCAAGTGTATCTCCAACGTAGGTAATGAGAAAACCCTAATTAAGAAAACCCTAATTAAGGTTTGTAAAATTTTAAAGTTACCATCTTTTGTGGTTGAAAGCATAGTTGACTTAACTTATTAGA
>BQNB010092160.1:0-24275 GCA_026074375.1 Tanacetum coccineum | reverse complement strand
TCCCATGTTTATTGTCATTTTCCTGCATTTCACCTGAAAACTACAAAATGATAAAAAATATCTCGTTTTTGAGTATTAGGGGGTATTTTGTCACTAAAAAGTATTAAATATTTGATGTTATCAAATATCCCCCCCCCCCACTTGACTTCTGCTTACCTTCAAGTAGAACATGTTAGAATATTTCATAAAAAGATTTCTCGAGAATCATTTCAAGAAATGAATCTATAAAATACTTATGCTAGATAACATCAAAGTTGAACACCTCACGAAAAGGGGATAAAAAGTCACTCAACTCTCCACTAGTCTAAGTGTTTCATTTTCGGGGTGATCGCTCAATTGCACAGTCATACCATGTATTCTATCATAAGCTTAGAAAGTACACAAATCTGCACCAGTTAGAATTAGGGTCTTGATAAATGCTAAATTGTATATATGAAAAACCCGGGATTTTGCCAAATAAAAGCCAGAAAATGCCAAAAGAATAGAAAAATGTGTGCTTTTGTGTCTAATATGCAGGAAAGGATGAAAGTAAAGGCACAAAAACAAAGCAAAAACATTCAATAAAACCGCACAAAGAAACGAAGAGACAAGGAAAAAAAAAAAAGAAAAAAAAAAAAGTGTGAAGACAAAAGCCAAATCAAAATCCGGACCAGATTGATACAAGAAATGAAGCTCAAGATAAAAGTCAAGGGCCAAAAACAAAGCCAAGGACTAAAAGTGACAAGTGTGCAAAGTTTCAAAGGCCATTTAGAGTTTTGAAGATTCGAGGACTTAATTTGCCAAATGTGGAAAGTTATTATTAAAGAAGAAAATAAAGAAAGAAACCACAAGGACTGATTTTGTCACATTCAAACCTGTTTTTACACTAGAAAAGGACGGGTGAATCGCAGGGACTACTATTGCCAATTCTTCAAAGCTTTAAACAGAAAAACGCGTTTTTAAAACAACCTCTAACCGCCTCAACAGAAATGTTCCCGCCTTTTTTTCCTCCCCAAACCCACTTCGCCCAAACCTTCCCCCTCCCCTACTCTTTCCGACCCTGTATATAATTCCCTCCATCCAAAATCACTCTAGCCCACGTGTCAAGCCCTCATTGGCTCGAACACCTCACACCAATGATCAAACGGCTATAATTGACTCGCAAATGATCAAGGGCCAAGAATTAATGGAAGCTTCATGAATCTCTCCCCTCTCTTCATCTATTCTCTATAAATAGGAAGCATAGGGCTCATTTTTCCAGTTGTTGTTTTTTGTTTGTAAAATTTCAACTTGTATTTTCTCTCAATTTTAAGCATTTCTTTTAAGTATTTTTGTAATTCAGCTTTAATCTCTTGTACTCTCTTCCTTTCCACTTGTACTTCTTCATTTGAGTATTATCAATCCAGTTTACAAGTTCCTTTGAAGTTTAGTTTTCAAAATTAAGTCGAATTTTCTCATTAAGCTTTCAATAAGCTCATTTGAGCTTATTATTGTTCATAAGCTCAATTTCAGTCAAATTTAATTCTTAAGCAATTCATTTACTCACTTTTATCAATTTGCATTCAAATGATGATCACTTGAGGTGATTAGAGTTCAATTTGAAGCTGCAAGGGAAAATAAGCTTAAAATCTAGCTTATTGAGGTTTAGAGGCTAGGGAGCCAATAGGAACAAGCTTCTTTAAGCCACTCACTCTACTAGAGTGGCTTTAGTGTCTGAGACAACATAATTACAGGTTTTACTTTCTCAATTTCAATTAAGCACTTATAGCTTATTCTAAGCTGCTTATTTCTTTTTAATTCTAATGTTCAAATCCTGTTTCATTTAGCTAGGACAGCTTATAGATGTAATAGTTTTGAGTTTACTTAGGTTAAAATCAAGTTAGTTTCTAATTTTCAAATTCTGTCATAAAAACTAGTAGTATAAGCCTAGTAGAGTAACTAGTTAAATTTCACTAATAAGCTAGTACTTTTATAGCTCAATTAGCTTAATTAGGTCATCTTGAATAGAAGTGGATAAAATGTTTTAGGAGTTTAAGCTTGTAAATAGTTTTTAAGTGCAAAGTAGTTTTGACAGTCAATATTAAGGAGTGTTTGGATTAGGCTTAATTTGACTCTTTAAGTCAACATTTCTATGTCAAAGCTTTTCATTTAGTTGTGTTAAGGTACTACACTAAGTTTAGATTAGCTTTTAAAAGTTAGTTAGTCAAATTCAAAAGCTTAGAGTTTAAAAACTCATCATTTGCACCAGGACAGTTTTAGTAAAATTAGTTTTATCATTAAGAGTTGTTAAAAGCAATCTATAGTTCTAAGTTGTTTGATTCAGGTTTAGTTGAACTTAGGTACTAGGTTTAAAGAGTGTTTAACTCAAAATTTAGCTTGCATTAGTTAAAATACCAATTGCATCAGCAATACATTACATATCAGTTTAGTTTTGGCCATTTCACTCTTTGAATTTTTCATTTCCATGAGAAACTTTGGAAATCCTTTTATCTAGGTTGAATAAAGGTAGTTAGGGTAGCTAATTGTCAAAGTTTCAGCACTTAAGGTTCAAAAATAAGCTTTTTAGCTTATTTGAAAAAGCTCAAAAACAGTTTCATAAAAACCTTGCACTTTTAAATTTCAATTTTCTTGCTAAATCTGTTAATACTAGGGTAATTTTAGTTTAAATACATTTAATACACATCTTAAGCATCAATTAGCATCTTCTAGTTTCAAATTTCATCAAGTAATAAGCTAGTTATAAGCCAAATTCTAAAAAGCTTGTTAAACACCTACTTACTGTAACAGTTAGAAAGATGCTTATTTTTTAGCTTATATAGTTGTTAAAAGTGCAAAGTGCCTTTGTTAAAGTTGATTAGAATAAGCTAGTTTACAAGTTTGTAGTTTTAAGTTTTTGCTGAATCTCACTTTTTGATAAGCCAAAAATAAGCTAGAATCGCGAGGTCTATTTCGTACTTTTCTCAAAGTCTAGGGGCACCCGTTTATACTATAGTGTAAATTTGCAAAAGATTGGCCGCCTACCCTTTACTTTCTTTTATTTCAGTTTCTACCCTGTCTTTTGTAAGTAATAAAATAGAATTAAAATTTTTGATTTTAGTTTAATAAAAATTAGGGTTTATTTTTAATTGATCAAATTAGATCACAATTAGCACTTTTCATGTCATGTAAATCGTTTCTCAGTTTAAAATTAACTTTTTTGTTTCCTACTTCTAAAAAAATAGATTTCTTAAAGACATCAATTTTAGCGTGGGCGGTTCTGAGCAGGGGTCTTCTTAAAATGATAGGCATCCTAAAATCCTCAAGGACAACAAGTATAATAAAATCAATGGGTAAAATAAATTTATCGATTTTGATTAGAAGGTCCCTGACAATCCCATTCGGAATGTATTTAGAATTATCGGCAAGCTCTATATTCATTTTGATTGTTTCAAGCCTCCCTATACCTAGACGTTCGTACATAGAAAAAAGGCTCCTTGATGCTAAGCTTGTAATAAGTCTGCTAAAGCTGTTGTTATAGTTACCTTAGATTTGAGCTGGAGGATAAACTTCCAGGATCTTTCTCTTTCGGTTGTAGTTGATTAAGGAGAAGGGCTGAGCATCTGTGATTTATTCTAATGTCTTCATTTTCCATGGTTAATGGCTTGTTGGCTACCAGGTCCTTCATAAGTTTAGGATACTCGTCAAATTGCCTAATTTCCCTGAGGAAAGGTCGATTTGACTTAATTTTCTTTAGGCTTTCCATGGTTTTTTTTTGGAATCAATGCTTCTTTGTCATGTTGTTCAAGTCTCCTTAGAAAAGGAATTGGGGGAATGTATGGTTCTACATAGTGAGTAGTTGTTTGTTTTGGGGAGGTTTGTTTTAAATCTTTGTCAGGGATTGATGTAATATCATTAAGTTCATCATCATCTGAAAATCCAGAGTTAGCCGAAAAGTACTCGATTTCTTCAGGAGAGTAGTAGAATGGCGTGTATAGAGGTGCACCATTACTAGTGAAGATTGCTTTGCAATCCTCATTTTTATCTATCTTAGTTACTGCTTCCTTGGCCAAGGTTGTCACCTTGAACTTGAGACCTTGGATGATTTCATTATGATGGTTTTGGCTTTTTTTCTAAGTTATGGCAAAAAGTTTTTAGCCATTCGTCTTGTTTTACCAATCTTAAAGAGGCTTCCTCGATGTATTTCTTAACTGTTTTGGCCAAGGTTTGTTTTCCTCCATTATTCCTATTAAAAGACGTTGTTCGTCCAAATTCCCCATATCTGACCTCATCTATATGTTTAACTTCCTCGTTGATGGGGGCAATCCTTGTCGAGGTAAGGTCCTTTACAAATTTGGCATCCAACCTGGATTGCATGAACACTTTCCTTTAGTTTCTTCATGTTCCTCAAGGTTGGTCCAACTTGTTTACTAAAGCAGATAGTCCATCATTGCTACTACTGCTTCTGATATTCCTGCTTGTTGAGCCGTCGTGCCATTTCTGAGAGTGGTCAGCCATGGTTTGAATTGTTGTAAGAGTATTGACTGGTCTCATTCCGGGGATAGGTCCCTGTAAATCAAGCAATTAACGTTTTATAGTGCTCAGACCCTTATAAAAAATGTTTACCTTTTGATGACTATTGATATCATGAGTAGGGTACTTGTATAACAGGTCATTATAGCGTTCCCAGGTCTGGTATAATGATTCGTCTCCTTCTTGCTTGAAATTATGAATATCTTTAAGCTGTTTTGCGGTCATGGAAAGTGGGTAATTCCTTTGGATAAAGGCCTTCTTAAGGAGATCCCAGGTATTGATAGTCCCTGGGGCTAGTCTGTCCACCCATCGCTTTGCGGATCCGGTAAGAGTAAAGGGAAAAACTCGGAGCATGACTACATCTTTAGAGACTCTGAGAATGTTAAATAAGCCAATGATGCTAAGGACCCGATCAATGTGATCGTGAGCATCCTCAATTCGCGCATGAATTGACTCTTGATTTCGAAATTAACATTGTCTCTGATTTCGGGTTTAACCATGCCTGGTGCCTGGTTTTCTCATAACAATGCTAGGTATTGCTCCATAGTGAGAGTATTGATGTCTACTCCAGCCATGGTTCCTGCAAATATAAAGTTTAGAAAAAGAAGAGAAAATATTCAAATTAATTCTAATTTTTATCTTCCCGACAACGGCGCTAAAAACTTGATGTGTATTTTCTTTTAAAATATATTTTTATCAAGTTTTAAATTTATAAAACTCGATCTACCTAACGACGCACTAACGGGCAGAGAACCCGATCGTGGGTAGTATAGAATGGTAAATCCGAGGTCGTCCCAAGAGCTAAGTTGTAATTAGTTTTAATTTGAAATGTCACGTTTAAAAATGGTTTTTGAATTGATTTGATATAAATAAATAACAATAAAATAAATAACGGAAAGTAAAAGGATAATAGATATCAAGAGAGAAAACGTGTTAACCTAGTTACTTCATTATTATTGTTATGAAGACAAGTTCAATGTGCATGTTTAAAATACTATAGTTTCCATTACTCGTTCTAGATCGGAATAGACTTGAATGTGCATATGCAGTCTATCCTATACTCCCCGTGATACTGAATCAGTCATGAATCATCTAGGAGGTAGGTTATCTAGGTTGCAGTGATTAATCCCAACTATTCCCAAAACATATCTAATTACCTATAAAGATTATTAACCCCCACTGAAAGAGTTCTTGTGCTTTTTAAGTATCAGATGTGATAAGTGTGCGTGCACGGTCAGTTCTACAACAGTAAAGAGTTAGTTGATCCTCCCCCTTAGTACCATGGATACCATCATGACAATGGTAATTATTTAATTAGGCAAAGCTAGGTCCAAACCCACCCGTACTACAAATCCAAGGTTACATGATAGTAAGAAATATCTAGAATGAAACCATATTTTAAAAGGAAACAATCATACACTAAAGTAAAATTTCATAAACATAGGCCATCACTTTAAGCGGCTTAGCCGCTTATGATAAAGAAACACCAGTAAGTCAGAGACATAAGAAATCTTATTTGAAAACTCATAATTCTTGACAGGTTTTGTTATTTTGATTGATTAAATACACAAGTAAGTACAAAAGGTGTTCTCCTCTTTGGACTCTAGGTGGAAATTCTTCGAAGGTTGGAAGCTTTGTTCGCTCTCTAATTGGCGGTGGAGGAAGTGATGTCAGAATAGATTGGAATGAGGCCTCTTTTTCTAGTATTAGTACCTGTATACCGGCGTAACCAATAAAGGTTTTACGCCGTAACCAACTTACATGACATTCCATAATTAAGCAGTTGTTACGGCGTAACCAGATATGGTGTTACGCCGTAACCTTCATATAACTTCCATATGTACGTGATCTTCATTCCATATTTGTGGATCTTCATGGTTACGGCGTAACTGGATAACGTGTTATGCCGTAACTATAACTTTGGCGAGATTTCCTTCCAAATATAGGGTTACGGCGTAACTAGATATAGTGTTACACCATAAAGTCTTCCTTGATCTTCGTACTTGCTTAATTTATTTTACGGCGTAACCATTTTTGGTGTTACGCCGTAACATTCTTCAGAATTTACAATTTAAGTCCTTTTTCCCTTGTTTCTTGTTACTTTCCTGTATTTCACCTGAAAACTACAAAATAATAGAAAATATCTCATTTTTTGAGTGTTAGTGAAACATTTGCAGGTATTTTAGGGGGTATTTTGCAACCAAAAAGTATTAAATATTTGATGTTATCAAACAGCCCTCAAAATCCATTACCAGACCATAAACAATGTTGCATCAACCATCTCAAAACAAATCCACCCCAATTAAACAACTTTCTCGAAGAGAATATGATGAAAAAAGGCGAAATAACCAATGTTTCTTTTGTAATGAAAAATATGTCTCGGGTCACAAGTGTACGACTAATAAGCTGTACATGTTAATTTGTCCCGAATTTCAGGAGGAATCATTAGATGGAGACACTTCAACAGAGTAGCATGAAACAACTAATGAAAACTCGGATAATGAACACTAAGCAGTTTGTAGTTACCTAACTGTTCCAAAAACTGTAAATAAAGCAGTGTCCATTCTTGCTTTTTACTTGGATCTTTATGTTTACCTACCCTTTAAAGTAAATGGAATATTAAAACGGAACCCCGTATAATGATGCTAGTGACCAGATAGCACGTTACTCATAATTTATTTGATGTGTATTTAGCTAAGATATTAGGGTGAAAGAATGATTCCTATTAAGCCTAATGGAGGTGGTCTGTAGCAGTTGGATTCAAGATTCAAGTTCGAGTATGTTTGTAAAGAAGTAAAATGGGTAGTTCAAGTAATGCAATTCTGCTCGGATTTTCTTTCTATGCTAATAGGAGGCTACTGCATGGTATTGGGAATACAATGGCTTTCTACGTTAGGAGATATAAAATGTAACTTTGGTCAGCTCTCGTTGGAGTTCATGTGGGAAAACAAATTAGTAAAACTCAAGGGCTACCAAAGGTATAAGGCCAACAACCAATCCACAAGGAAAGATATAGAAACACTCGAGTGACGAACAATCATCCTCTGAAATCAATGGAGGGGTGTACTCAGTTTTGTGGTCCATCAATTTAGGAAACTACTTGCATTCTTCTACTTAGAGGTTCTAATGGGTTGGGAACTTCAGCCTTACTCAGCTCATTCGAAGACTGTGTTTGGTAATAGCCTAAAGGTCTCCCACCAAGAGAAAACTTTAGACACAGACATAACCTTACAGCAGGGTATTGAATTCGATGCAATCTAAGGGGCATTACAAGTATGGATCTTTGCAGAAAAACATCATTGAAGACTTGGTACAAGAAATGTTAAACAATGGCATGATCAGGCCTAGTCAAAGTAAATTCTCTTCCCCAGTTGTTTTAGTCAAGAAGCAGGATGGTTCGTGGAGATTTTGTGTAGACTACAGAAAACTGAATCAGCTCACTATTAAGAATCAGTTCCATATCCCGATAGTAGAAGAATTAATTGACGAGTTACATGGGAGTCAATTCTTTCTAAGTTGGATTTGCGGAGTGGCTATCACCAAATCCGAATGAAAGAATTTGATATCAATAAAACTGCTTTTCAAACATACGAGGGGCTATATAAATTTGTAGCTATGCCTTTTGGCTTGACAAACGCTCCGACTACCTTTCAAAATCTGACGAATTCAATATTCAAGCCTTATTTGAAAAGATTTGTTTTGGTGTTCTTTGACGATATTTTAATATACAACAAAGGATGGCAGCAACACTTGAAACATCTTCAAATAGTGCTTCAAACATTAAGACAACACTCTTTATTTGCTAATTTTTTTAAATGTACTTTTAGGAGCAAGAAAGTGGATTATTTAGGTTACGTTATTAGTGGGGAAGGGGTTAGTGCTGATCCAAGTAAAATTGTAGCTATTGGCAACTGGCCTAAGCCAAAAAATATCAAGGAATTACAAGGTTTTCTTAGGCTCACCGGTTACTACAGGCGTTTTTTTCCAAAACTATGGAAAGATTGCAAAACCATTGACAAGTCTGCTCAAAAAAGGAAATTTTCACTGGGATCTTGAAGCAACATCGGCATTTCAAAAGTTAAAAGAAGCAATGTCACACACTCTTGTTCTTGGGTTATTGAATTCTGAGGAGCCATTCATAATTGAAACCGATGCATCAGGTGTGGGGTTAAGGGCGGTGCTTAGTAATAATAGGCTGTATTTGGCAAGCCATTCAACGTGGGAAAAGGTATTGTTGGGTAGACCCTTTGCGATAAAAACTAATCACCAAGCGTTGCAAAAATGGTTAAGCAAGCTGTTAGGACTCCAATATACAGTTCTGTACCAAAAAGGCAACGAGAATTAGGTGGCCGACGCGTTGTCCCGAAAGCCTCATGAACCTAACCTTTCCTCTTGTCTAGCAATTTCAAGTTTATTTACTGGATGGAAGGATAAGATTAAACGTAGCATGGTTACTGATGGTAAATTGCAAGCTTTGATTGATGTGATCAAAGAACAACCTAATGGGGGTAAAGAAGTACTACTTGGAAGATGACTTGTTGTTGCGTAAAGGCAGACTAGTGGTGGGGGATGACAAAGACCTTCGAAGAGAATTGATTGAGTTTTTCCATCATAGTGGGCTAGGAGGTCACTCAGGAGTTCATGCCACCACTCAAAGGCTTGCAAGGACAGATTACTAGAAAGGAATGCAAGCGTAAATCCGAAATTTTGTAAGAGAATGCCATATTTACCAACAACGCAAATATGACACGGATGCATCTCCGGGGCTGCTCCAACCACTTGAAATTCTAGAAAGGTACCGGTCCACTATCTCGATGGACTTCATAGAAGGCCTGCCAAAATCAGGAGGGTTTACAACAATACTAGTCGTGGTTGACAAGCTAACCAAATTCGGTCATTTTATCCATCTTAAACACCCGTATAAATACTTCTACGGTGGCTCAAACATTCCTTGATAACATAATCAAAATATATGGCATGCCGGATAAAATTATTTCAGATAGGGACCCCATTTTTCTAAGCAATTTTTGGAAGGAATTATTCCAAGCCCACAAAACGTTCCTAGCACATTCAACTGCTTACCACCCCCAGTCGGATGGTCAAATGGAGGTACTCAATAGGTGTTTAGAGTTATACTTACGATGTTTTTATGTGGACACTCTAACTTCTTGGGTCAAATTGTGACATTCGTCACCAAATCCGATTTGCCACATATGACTATTAACCCGACATTCGTCGTCTAGTTAAGCTTATGTGTATATGTTATTCTTGAAACATAAAAAAAATCGAGTTATATTAGGAGTTAAGAGGTTTAGTCATTTTATTCCCTCTAGTTGTGTTAGCTTCGATGAAATTTCTAAGTATTTACGTTTTTTTTATAAACATAAATTGTACATTTCATATTTAAAGCGAAAAAATAAAAATAATTTAGAGCCTAAATGGATCACTAACCATGTAACTCTAATAGTGAAAGTGTTAATGGGTCATACCTAAATTCTCCTCGTATGTAGGCGACAATCATATATAACAAAAATAATAAATTTAATATTACAGTAGTAATATTAATAGGTAGAAATAAATGGTAAAATAAATAGAAAGAAACAAATCATATTCCCACTGTATCCTTTCTTTAAACTAAAATTTGTATCACTTTTAAGAAAATAAAATCTCAATAGCAAATAAGAAATTTGAGTACTCTACATCCTGTCAAACTTTAAAACTAATTGACTAACTTCCAAATCATTTCTTAATTTAAACGTTTTGTTTGCTCCAAGTTCTGTTGATTTCGAAGGCCAGTGCGCCCCATTCATATCTATATAAAATATTTGCCTATCATAACACAATAACATTTTTCTAACTAAAAGAAAGAAAACAAATTGCCGCCACTCCAAAATAAAGGTTGGAGCTTTTACATATTTGTGTGAACATGTACCAAAATCAAAGTGCGGGTACGGTTCACATTGGGATTGTTCGAGTTTGGAATGTACACAAGTTGATCACCCGGTTCGCGTTTGGGTTTTGGCTTCTATCGTGTCTCGCAGAATCTTGTGTTCGTGTTCAATTCGGTGCTAGCACTCATACGCATTTTTCCATCTCGAACTATTTTTGTCCACTTAGGAGGTAAGATGTAAACTCATTGATAACGCCTAAATTATACATATTTTTGATGGCGTTATTTGCATATATTTAATCATTTCTCGTGAACTTTCGATACTTAATAGCATGAATTGCTTGCAGGTTCAATTGAAGATATTCCAAGCTCAAACACAACAAAAATCGAGTATTTATATGCTAAGGAAAACAATATACAAAGAAAAGATAAAGTTCAAGCCCTAAAGTGCAAATGTGCGCCGCACTTCTACTCAAGTCAATGGAATTAAAGACTTAGTCAAATTATGCATTAACTCAACAAGTACGCAGCCTTATAATTTCTGTGCGCCGCAGATTCCCATTGATACGAAGAATAAATGAAGACTTAATTGCTATTGCATTAATACCTCAAGTACGCCGCACATATACTATTATGTGCCTCACTTCTTCACTAAACATTTAATTCCCTCGCATTGAATCACCAAGTACGCCACATAAATATCTTTGTGCGCCGCACTGTTCAAACCCTACAAGGCCTATAAATAGGGACGATTTTCAAGCAAAATCATATCAATCCTTATTCATTCCTTCATAAAACAATCTCACACAAACCACTTCTCTCATAACCCTTTTCCAAATCATCCACCAAGCATAAACACCTTACCCTCGTAGAAGAAATCAAGATCAAACAACCAAGAACGAAGAAGATCATCATACTAGTTTAGTGAAATAATGAAGTTTATTGTTGAATCAAGCTATGTTATGAACCACTTAGCCATGAGAGGCTAAATCTCTCATGACTACTCGGTGATGTTATGATAATGAATAAGTGTTTGGTATGATCGTGATCTTTTTAATCTCAAGCTTATGTTGCAATCCTGTTATATCTTATCTTATCAGTTTTGCTTATCAACTTAGATTATATAATCATATCGGTATAGGTCAAAATATCGGTTATGATCTATGTGGTTTTAAAGATTTGTCTAGATCTTTATCGTCTATGCCGAGAAATCCACTTTCGTAAATTGATAAACAAAATAAGCTTTGATATATTAAGTAACTAAACTATTTGAGTGACACATTTGGTCTAGTTTACTAAATTTAAGTCTTGAGTTAATCAAGTTAATTTGTGAAAATGTTTTCTGACGAGAAATCCTTTATGTAAATTAAAGGTTTTGTTCTCAAGATCATTTTCAACACTTATGAATTATTTTCAACTATCCGAGTAGTCATATTTATTTTAATTTGTAAAACAAAAAGTTATTTTCAAGTTAAATTTATTTTCTTTCTGATTATCTAAACACTACTCAAATCCCTGTGGACGACCTGGTCTTACCTAAAAAGATTATACTATATACACGGGTTATACTTTTACCCGTATGTTTTCCTATAATAAAATTAGTATTTTTAGTCATTATAAATTTAAAGCTTTTGGAAACACATCATCTGTCCTTCCAGATGACCAAATAAATTCTGTCATAAACTGCTTAACAGCTAAATCAACCTGGGATGATGATGTGTCATTGTGAGTAGGTATTTTATGTATCAAGTTTTAATATTTATTTAATACCGACTATACCTAAAAACAACACTCTAACGGTAGTGTACTTGGTCTGATGGAGTTTCGTGGTAAGTAGGGTGTCGATCATTAGGAGCGAGAGCGTTAATTCCTAGTTCTATCAGTATTTTAGTTATCTATGTTAGTACTAAATTAATCTAATTTATGTTAATCTTAAGTCTAAGGTTTAAGGGGGGTTTCAGCCTTAGAGACTAGCACGGTTTTGTGTATCTAACCTAAGGTTTTGATAACAAGTACAGCAATAAACGCACATAAGAAGATAAACAAACAATAGAGAAGCAGTCAAGAACTAATGTAAGAAAAACGTATCAACCATGAATAAGCCGATAAAACGCGGGTTTGTTTATTTAGTGCAATGATTGACTTATCTCGAAGTGCATATCATTCCTAGACTTAGGCAGTACTTCTTTCTAAGACCTAGACACGCTAATTCTGTCACAATTTGACGCATCCGCATAAAGCAAGCATTTGTTGATTATAATTTATCTTAGGAGATTAATAATGGTGCTCTTACTAAACCCTAGCTCATGGAGACTTTACCCACTTACTCCTTAACGACTCTTTATATACTAGTAGTCCACTGTCCGAGTCCTTGCCAATGGAATAAGAACATACTCGTTGATACTAGAGTCACCTTATGGCTCAACTAAGCTCACTAAACTCAAAGCAAGGATAGGTCAATATTTGTGATCCTGTGATTCTAGATATATAAATTGCAATATAGAGAGCTATCCCGGACTCTTAGCCTACGCCCAAACAACATCGAAGTTGCAGCGCATTAAATATGTAGGACTAGACCCAGTTGAATGATAGGTCGCATACTTAAGCATGTAAACAAGTATAAATTAATAAACATAATCAAAAATCAACGATAAATTAAGCAATCGAGATGAACAAACCAAACATTAAACCTTCATAAACATGGCTGATACCTATAGGTATCAGCCGATAGTCATTGTAAAAATACACACGGTTTCATATATGAATGATTAAAGAAAAGAAACCTTAACCGAACTCATATTTGGTTGCATAAAGATTATAAGAGTTTTCCTATGATCTTGAGGCTCTTTTCTGACCTTCTATGCTCCTTTATTCGTCTATTGGTCGACTTGGTGGTTTAGGGATTCACTTGCATGCCTAAAACTGAGTTTTGGGTCGTCTATATATAGGGTCTGGAAACAGGTCAATACGTCGTATCCACCGATGTGGGATATGGCGTATTAGGGATTTCCTGGAGTAAGGACCACGTTTGATATCTTCCAGAATCTTCGTATATAGTAAGACATGGATACGGCGTATAGAGGCTCCTGAATACGGCGTATTGGGTCTTAAATCCTTTGTGGTTATTTGTGAAGTGTAGGCACGGATACGCCGTATCTTTTTTATGGATACGGCGTATTGATGTAAAACTAGTTAATTCTTCTTCGTTGACCAAAGTATTATATACGGCGTATTGTTGATGTGGATATGGCGTATTCTTCAAAGTCAGGCAATGGTCTTTTAATTCGTCAAAGTCTTGGATATGTCGTATAGGTCTAGAATAATACGGCGTATTTTCTGTCAGATCAGTAGACTCTCGAACTCTTCGTTTATGCTCCAAAATGCGTACCTTTTGCTAACTTTCACCAATTACACCATAAGTACTGCAATTTTCAAATATAAACGATTAAGTAACAATTCTTTGCAATAATTATATTAAATGGGTTATTTACATGGGATAAATGATGCTATAAAATAGACGTTAATTGATGTCATCAAATATCCTCTCACTTGAATCCTACTTGTCCTCAAGTAGCCTTTAGAAGTTTACAAAAATATATCCCTAAGGATAATTTCCGTTAAAGCATTTATTCGATCTATTACAAGTACACAACCAAACACCTCACGAAATAGGAAGATGAAAACACTCCACCACTAAATCCAATGAGTAACTAATTCGCTCAATTGCTCGGTCGTGACGAGTATTCTATCATAAGCTTGGCAAGGATACACATCTCCACCACTAAATCCAAGGAGTAACAAGTTTATAAAGGTAAATATGGGTTTTTGTATGGAAAGGCGTACGGTTTGATCATTCTACAATCTTTCACCAGAAGTACCACTCCAACAAGGCAGCTGAAGCACACATACACACCCAGAACACCGGGATAGACATGAGTGTTCGATCACATCCCCATTCGAATTTAACCAACGGTTAGGATGAAGAATGATATAGGGTAGGAACCTTCTAACTTTCACCAAAAGTCGTAAACCAACAAGGTACAAGACATGCATACATGGCCAGAACGCCGGAATAGACATGCATGTTCGTATGGCTCCTCATTCGCGTAAAACCAGAGGTTAATCATTAGGTGAGAGGGAAGTAAATTGTTGTTAAATAAAAATCAAGAAACAAATAGATTAAGGCTTAAAGTACAAGTTGCTAGACACTTATTTTCCCGACCGTTATTATGACAAAGACACAACTATTTACAACGTCTTGATCATAGATCATAGATCAAAAACAACAACTGATAACGCTCAAATTATACATGTTTTTATACGCGTTATCAATGCTTTTATGTATATTTATTGGTTAAATATAGGAACTTTTGGTATAGAATAGAGTATATTTGCTATTGTAGGTTCTTAGAACGTGTCGTGGAAGAAAAAAAAGAAAACACAAAGATTTGAAGCTTAAACGAAGAAATAACTGAAGATAAAGATATCCTGAAACCTGTCCACTGTTTTGACCATAACTTGAGTATACGAACTCCGTTTGACGCAATTCTGGCGGCCACGCGTCCGGGAAGAAATTCTATACAACTTTGGTTTTTGGTCCAAGAACTGAAAAGACATCAAAACCGCCGCACAAATAAAAATGTGCGGCGCACTTTTCACAAAATCCCAAGTACGGCGCTCATAATATAATTTGTGCGCATGCCACTTTCCAGTCTGTAAGCATTAAAAATGTGAAATTTAGCTCAAAAAAGTCCATACATCCTTTGCATGGTCCACTAAGCAACAATTACCCTTTATAATACCCCCCAAAACTCCTGGGAATTTATATTCTTAAACATATACACCAACACACTATTTCTAGAATATCATTGGGAGAGGGATAGGATTGTGAGGATCTTAGGATCCGATGATCCAAACACCCCTTTATTAAAGCATGCAATGAGTTCTAAATTTTCATTAAAGCATGCAATGAGTTCTAAATTACATACGCAAAATTATAGAGAAATACATATATGTTTGTGATGATGCTACTGAGGTTTACGTTCTAAATTTTCATTAAAGCATGCAATGAGTTCTAATCATGGTTTTCAACACATTGGGATCGAATAATCCATGAGGTTTCGAATATGTTGCTTAATTGCTTATGCATCTTTTGGTGACTTTACCATTAAATCAGAGGTCGACCTTGGGGTTTCGAGGATTTATGGAAACTTTATGGATTTTTTTCACATAGTTATTTTTTTGGAAAATGAACTTAGTAACTTTATAATTCGTTTATATTTTTGTTTTTTTTCCTCTTGGTAACTATAAGTTTTAAATCCTCCCTACATATAAGAATATAATCTCTACATTTGTTTGGAAAGGTAAAATAGTTACACACCAGTATACTACTAGGAAAAACAGGAGGAACCTTTGTTCAACTCGACATACGAGAATTTCATGAGTAGGAAGACCTAAAGCAATAGTATAACTTCCATCGTCTAGGTTCAATGCATTCTCGCATATTTGTTTTATCAATATATCCAACTTAAAAAAAACCCTAATCTTCAAAAACCCTAATCAATTTTCCTCCCTTCAACCCCTCCCCATCTTCTTCCTTGATCTTTCATCTCATAAAAACCTAAATTTTCAAAAACCCTAATCATTTTCCTCCCTTCAAACCCCTCCTCATCTTCTTCCTTGATCTTTCTTACAATCAAAAAACCTAATCTTCAAAAACCCTAATCAGTTTTCTCCTTCAACCCCTCCCTCTTCTTCATTGATCATTTCATTCAATCAAAACTAACCCTAATTTCAAAAACCCTAATCAATTTTCTTCTTCATGGGAAAGCAATTCGTAATACGGAATCAAAATGACTATTTGGACATGGATAACTCGGAACAAGATAATCATAAACCAATTGAAATCCTATCATAAGGTTTTGTGAAGTACATATGCAACATCCTTTTATGTCACCAATATGCCTCGCATTAACATCAAAGGGATTATGAACCGTGTGACGGCTTCTCATGGTCGTTTGGTTTGACGCTTTATTCGCTAATAAATTATCTAATGGACGGTAAACGCTTTGGTTTTATTAAATTCTGTGGTGTTAAGGATGCAAAATTCTATTGTGAATCTATGTCTGGAATATTTGGATTGGTAGTTTTCATCTTTACATCACCTTAGCTTTAAACCAAAACATCCAAAAACAAAAACCCTGCACCAAAAATTTACTCAATCCCCAACCAAAACCTACAAACGTCTTTCACTACCGCAATAACCATAACGCCTTCCCATCTCTTAAACAACATCGACAAAATAATTAATACTCCAGAAATCAAATACCACACCAACAAACCCTCTATACTCTCTACCTCAAATATGTTCCATATCAACTCCAACGAAACAAAACTCATCCAAAACAGCACCATCAACTCACGGAACAAGAAACCATTAATGTGGAAAACACGGATACAATCCTACTTGTGAAATTGAAAGACATCGATTCCATGGAAAACATGTATGTCATTTGTAGGAATGAAGGCTTCTTAGATCTTAATATTCATCATGTTGGCGGATACTGGATTTGGATACAATTTCCTCAATTAAGTCTTGCTCTTATTCTAAGGAGAATGAATGTCTTATAAAGGGTTATATTGTTTAAAAGGCTCCCATGCCTAATTTTAAAATTGACGAACGAATTCTTTGAATGTGAGGTGAGTGGTTTTCCTTTTATGTGCTTGGGGACTCAATGGCTTTACAAAAAGTTTGCAAGTAGCTTTGAAGGAAATTCTTGTTCTCTTGAGAAGGATGAATCCTCAGAATTGAGTTCGGGTAGACTTTGCTTATCTACCCAAATCACATAAATATATCGGGAGGAAAACTGTTCAAGTCGACATCAAGAATGAGTCTTTTTAGGTTTCGGTCAAGAAATGGTTCACTCGAGTACAAAATTAAAGATGACTACATTGACATTTCTCCAACCTACGATTTAAAGGAGGTGGATCATGTATTCTGAATCAAACGCACGAGCAACCGGATGGATGATTTTGTAATACTCATAATCAAAACTCAACAATATGTATGAACAGCTTTTGACAATGAACTGGGTATCCGATGGGGACCAAAATAGATGGTGAAATGGTATTCAATCGATCTCCCAAAAGAAAAAATGAAATGAGACACATTTTAATTCCACTAATTCAGGAAACAAAGGATAATTCTTTCGGATTTAGTAACCACCTGGATTTGAGTTCATGAAAAAGAGCTTTTCATCATCTAGCAATTGTTCTACATCGTTTGCAAGACGTAGAAAAAATGATATCAAAGGATTTTCCCTTTTAAGTGAACTCAACCAAATCATTGATGTGGGCTCATCACTTGGTTATGATGTTAGAGGATGTAAAAAAACTCTAAACAAAAATGATCAAAGGAATCGGATTCCACATGTTGACATATGTTTATTTTGTCAATAAATAGTTATGGTCAGAGGAAAAGAAGAAACGCATGTGGATAAAGGACCTTTGCCTTAAACACAATGTGCATTTTCTTGGGATTCAAGAATCAAAAATGACTCGTCTTGAGCTATTTCGAATTAAATCTATGTGGGGTAACTATGCTTTTGATTATGCTTGTAGTATGGCTCGTGGTCTCTCAGGTGGTCTTATTTCTATATGGGACCCCAATATGTTCTCTAAGAATTCTATTTGGTGTGACGACTCGTTTATTATTATCAAAGGGAATTGGTATAATGTAGTGGATGAATGTTTCATGTGTGAAATATTTACGGCCACAAGATCATGTTTCTAAACTTGCCTTATGGAATAGACTCACAGACTTCATGCATCACCATAATGGCTCCTATATTATGTTTGGAGACATGAATGCTGTCAGAAACGCACAAGAAAGGTTTGGTACTACTTTGAATAGTATTGAAGCTGATTATTTAACTCTTTCATTGATTCAAGGTTTAGTCGATTTCCTATTGGTGGGTTCGCTCTTTTACTTGGGATGAATAAAGCAGGTAATATAGCTTAGAAACTTGATCGCTTCCTTATTTAAAAGATGTGATATCGGCTCCCAGATGTTCGGATTAATTCTCTCGAATAGGTTATGGGCTGATCATCAACCCTTTCCTTCTTCATATTGACAAAACTGATTTTGGTCCCACTCCGTTCAAATTGTATAACTCATGGCTTCTGAGAGATGGTTTTGATAACCTCATTAAAGAGGAATGGGAATTGCTTGATTCTAATCTCAAATGTCATGAAAAGTTTCGCCGCCTCAAGGATAAGATCAAACAATGGAGCAACAACATCAAGACGTTGGAAAGAAACAGAAAAACCGTGGCTCTTGAGGAAATTAAATTCAATTGAGAAAAGATTGAGTGGGATCCGCTATTCCTTCCGACAATGTTCACCGCCTACCTTCTTCAAGAAATTGAAAAGATCGATAAGTTTGCTTCAATGGATATTATTCAAAAAGCTCATGTCAAATAGGATATAGAAGGGGATGAAAATTCCAAATTCTTCCATGGGCTCATCAACCAAAAAAGGCGGAATCAGATGATCAATGGGATTATGGTTGAAGGAAATTGGATCACGAACCCTTGTTTGATCAAGGTGCTTCTTCAATTCTATAAAAGGAACATTCCAAGCTCAAGATTCATAGGGTATGTTCTCTAACTTCCTTTTCTCATTACCTTAATTTATGTGATCGAGAAACTCTGAAAGACAGGTTTACCCTTGGGAAATTAAGGAAGCCGTTTTGGGATTGGGAAGTAGTAAAGGCTCCTAAGGCCCGGTAGGTTACTCGTTGCGTTTGTGAAGTAAGTACTTGGCGGCACTATTCAGAAGGATTATATGATTTTGTGAACTTATTCTTTGCTTCTGGATGTTATGACTAATGGTGTTAATTCTTCGTTTTTCACCCCTTATCCAAAGGTCAACAACCCTACCTTAATCAACTAAACTTTCGCCCTATTTCGTTATTGGTTTTAGTATACACTATAAGAGCATTGCCAAGATTTTAGGCTAACCGTTTATCTTAATGTTGATTGACAAGATTGTTAGCAAGGAACAGTCGGGTGTATTGCTGGTCGTCAAATTCTTGATGCACGGTTATTCTAAGCGAAATCATTGAAGTGGTTATAAAACGAAAAAAAGAAGCTCCTCATTTTTAAAGTTGGACTCTTGAAAAAGGCTTTTGGATTCCATACGCTGAATTAATTGATTCACATTCTCGACGGTTTGGATTTGGTAATAAAATGGTGCTCTTGGATTAAAGCTTGTCTGAATTCTTTCGAGAGCTTCGATTTCTTATTAATGGTAGCCTACGTTGAGTTTTCCATTAAGCAAGGTCCTTAGGCAAGAGATACTCTGATCTCCTTTCACTTTTCATTTGGTTATGAAGGTTCCATAATGCTTTTGAGGATCTAGCAGTAGGAAATGGTTTTGTTACTGTGGTTAATATTAAGAATTCTACTATCAATGTTTCCCATCTTTTCTATGCAGATGATGTGATCATTACTACGGATTGGAATGCTAAAGACATGGATAATATCATTCGTGTTCTCCATGTTTTCTATCTAGCCTCGGGTCTCAAGATTAATATTCACAAGTCTAATATTTATGGTATTGGGGTTAATAAAATGAGATGTTTTAAGTATGGCTAGCAATGCTGGTTGTATGGCAGGTGATATCCCTTTCAATTACCTTGGTCTCCCAGTGGTTCATTATGAGTCTATGTAATTTACTAGCTGGCACAGACGCTTGTGATAGTTTTCATATGTGGGCTTTCTCTTGGAAAGCTAATCTTCTGTCGATTGGGGGTCGTCTGACTCTTATCAAGTCTGTGCTTGGTAGTCTTGGTATCTACTATCTATCGATTTTTAGAGCACCCGAATCGGTCCTTCAAGACCTGGAAAGATTCGGGTAATTTTTTTTTTGGGCTAGGTGTAATAAAGTAAAAACAAAATTGGCTTGGGTTTCCAATATGGCCAAATATTCTTAATTCTTTCGATAAAGGTGGGTATTTCAACCATTGGCAAGTCTTATAACTTTCAACTTGCTCTTCTTCAAAAATGTTTAATCAAATTTTAACCGGAAGCAATTAAAAATTCATATTTTAATAAAAAAAAATTAAATTTTAACCAAATTTTAATTAAATTTTAAAAATTAAAAATTAATAAAAAAAAATTAAAAATTTTAATCAAATTAAAAATTCATATTTTAATCAAATTTTAACCGGAAGCAATTAAAAAAAAGAATAAAAAATTAAAAAAAAAACTATTTTTTTATAAAAAAAAGTCCATTTCTCTAGTTTCTCTATCAAAATGATGGAAATGAATGTTGTTAAATTACACTACATATATCTCTCCATTTCTCTATCAATTTCTCTTGATTTCTTCACTTTTTTAATTCTCTCTACCAAACATGAGAATTGAATTAATTTTCATTTCTCCACTATCAACTCTCCCTACCAAACACACCCTAATAGTTTGGACTTTGGCCGAATTAGCATCACAAATCAACCTTTAAATAATAGGGGGCCCTACTAAAATTTGACGACCTTCAATGTAAAGACATACTATATGGTTAACAAATTTCTAATAGTAGAGGATATTACTACTCTTAGCAACAATTTATTGGTCTCTAACCTAGAGGACAATCGGGCCATCAAACTTGGGGAGCAAAGTGACAAACTAAGAATTATTACATTACAACTTTTCAGGATATAAGCTGATGAACAATTGTGCTTGTTGATCTTAAACATAAATTTATATGGCCTTAGATCTTTTTTTGCTATCGTACCCACACACCAACTTTTCGATTTTGAACAAAATGGGCCGCTACAAAAAAGAGTGTTGCGATAGTGATAGCCTTCGATATTTATTGCTAGGGACTGAGGGCCTCCAAAGGAATCTAAGTTTAGCTCAATAAAATCACTAAAACAAAGCTTTAATTACATTTCATAAACTGTGATGGTTAATGTTTGATGAACTATAACTATACTTAGTAATCTAGATTTTTAACCTGTAGTACATTCTTCCGACGGCGGAATTCCATATGAAGTTATCTTGGAATGACTGACTTATGTATCCCCTTTCGATCACGCGTAATGGCAATGGTTATAGCTGCTTTTGGTTTTTTCCTGAGGCTGACGTTCAAGTTCGCTGGGTTGGCGTACCTGTACGCCAAGGTTTTTTCGTTTGGCGTCTTCGTCGGTTTTGAGGATGGTTCTTCTTTTCATCCTTCTCTCGGGACTTGTTTGGGGTTTCATCAAAATCCATCCCGAAGTGAAAACCGGTGGCTCGGCCTCCGGGATGGGGGGTTTTTCTTTTGCCGAAATGAAAACCGATCCGTCGGCCTTCGTGTCAAAAGTTTTTTCATCCCTTTTGATTCCCTCGCAGTTAAAGTCTCGGGATTTTATCATTTTTTGATGTTATGTAATTCTTTTTGTTGACTCTATTGTACTTTAAGTTTCTAGCGTCTTGCTAAACTCTTTTTTATATATATTCCATCTTTGCCGTTAAAAAAAAAGATATTGCAATAGACTACTAGTGCAAGCAACTATTCGGATCACGGATTCAGTTGTTCCAATTCGGACAATAGTATTTTTTTTCCCATTACTAATCCAAAAGTGTGACGAAGTTTTGATATTATACGTAAAGTTGCCTTTCCGGGGAGGGGACAATTCAAAACAAAGTCTACGCATGGTACATTTTATCAATGAGTATTTACGATAGTAAAGTTATGAGGATTTTCTTTCCTTTAACAATATGAGTTTGCCATTTAACCGGGGACACATTGTCCCTTTTACCCAAAAAAAAAAAAAAAGAGTTTGCCGTTTGAAAGAAAAAGATAGTACTAGTTTTTATTATTCGTATATATTGGTTACTGAACTTTTCCACAAGGGCATTTTAGCAATTCCATATTTTATAGTAGTATTAATTAGATCTCTCATCACCATTATCTTAGGATATATATATATATCCTGAGATGTTAGCAGTATGTTATACACAAAGAATACACTTTGCATGTGCACTCTTCCCCCCAACACCTCATGACCTCAAAGTCTTCTCTCTCTTTTAAAAAGATGATTTTCTATACATATAAAGATCATTGTAGCAAACCCACGAAAAGTTCAAATCAAACTCTTTCAAAATAAACTCTTTCTTTTCCTATTTGTATGTAATCTTTTCAAGAAAACAACCACACGAAAAAATATGGCTGATGCTTCTTCTACATCATCAAGTTGGTATCAAGTCTACGTAAAGCTCAAATTCTTTACCAAAATCCGAAGATTCGTCCACAAGCGACGTGGGCAAGTCTCGGGCCAATCTAATGACGTTCAAACGATAGATATAGCCGTAGATAAAGGAAAAACAAGTGAAAGTATTAATCATGGTGACGATGATGATAATGGGATTATGCAAAAGTCTGTGAAGAGGCTTCATTTTGGTAGCAAGGAAGAAAAGGCGATTGCGGCCATAGAGATTAAGAGACTTGCTCGCGATGACTTGAAACGTCGAAAGTTGATGGCTGATCTCGGTGTTATTCAGCCGTTGGTGGCCATGATTGGTTCGGATTATATCGCAGCACATAGGAGGTTGGCTATACAAGCTTTGCTTGAGCTTGCTAATGGCACTTGCACGTAAGTTTCTGGTTTACTATATTATTATGTAAAATATATACAAATCAATTACTGCTTTACATCGATTTTTTACTTGTATAAATTGTAGTTACATGTAATTTTATATTACAGTATCAAGTTGCTTCAAACTAGCATTTATCTCACCTATTATAGGTTAATGCAAAATTATACATGATACGTAACTTTGTTTAAGATGCAAAATGAAGTGATTAAATACGTGATGAGTTTATATATAGGTTGATCATATTTTATTTGACGAAGCTTGTGAATACAATAGTCTAGCCCATGGTCGTCTTTGAGGGTGTGAAAAGTGAGCGATGACACAAGGCCTCAAAAATTTTAGGAGTCCTGAAATTTGTCTCGTTAACAATTATATGCGTGTGTACAAATATTTTTCTCGAATAAAAATGTATTTAGATGAGAAAATATCTAAAATGAGACATATGCTCAACGGTTAGATAATTAATTTGCATTATATTTTATAGACGATGACACTTTATATATAATATTTCTTATCAAAAGGCCTCAATATGTGATTTCGTCCAAAGCCTTGAGGACGGCCCTCTAGCTATTCGTGGTTTATTTGAGTTATACGATATACACAAACTTACATTAAAAAAAAGACTTTAATAGCTTCATTATATTAAATGAATTTTCATTGGACAATTACATTGTAATAAATAATTAATCAAGTGGGTCTCATGCCCACAAAAGTATCTCATTATTTGATTGCATACTTTTCACACTGTTTGTTTATTTCTTTTCGGAAAATTTTAATGCTGATTTTTTTGATACAGTTACAATAAGCATGAAAAAAATTACATTATGCAAACAATCACTAGTTTGATATACGTCGTTTTTGGACATATGAAATGTAATAACTTATTTATAGTCTAAAAATGATTATATATATAAATCCGGTTACAGAAATCCAATTGATTAATTAAATGAAGTTAGTCCAAACATAGTGTGGAGTTTTGGTTAAAGTGGCAATGCACATTAATGGGACTAGAACCAACTTCACATAGACTAGTGGCCAACTTTGACCTTTCCATAAGTTTATTTATGTAGTATTAATATCTTTAATATCGTTTGAAAGAAAGAAAATGATACACATAAATTATCTAGTGATAGTTTAACTTTTTTCAAAAAAAAATATTTTATACAAAAAATAACAATTCAAGAAATTTGTTTCTATGTTATTTGAAGGATTTTCAAAATGGCAAAAAAAAATTCCTAAAAGATATAGCAATATATTTT
>BQNB010092159.1:0-26682 GCA_026074375.1 Tanacetum coccineum | reverse complement strand
ATGGTGAACGTACTCAAGGAGTCATGAAAACCTTAATGAACACAAAGGTAGATGAACCAAAATTGAGTTATATTTCCGTCGTATGAGATTTTATTGATGTGTTTTCGAAAGATTTATCGATGACCACTGCAATGAAAAGTTGAGTTCCGCATAGATTTAGTTTCTGGAGTGACGCCAGTCGCGAAGTCTCCATATCGTCTAGCACCCTTGGAAATGCAAGAATTGTCTAAACAACTTCAAGAGTTGGAAGACAAGGGTTTCATATGACCTAGTCATTTTCCGTGAGGAGCACCTGTGTTATTTATGAAGAAGAAGGATGGTTCTTTTTGCATGTGTATTGATCATAGGGAGTTGAACAAATTAACTGTTAAAAACCGTTATCCACTCCCTAGGATTGATGACTTGTTTGATCAGTTACGAGGAGCATGCCTTTTCTTTAAGATAGATTTTCGGTCAGGTTATCATCAGCTATGAGTGCATGAGGATGCCATTCCAAAGACCGCATTTCGAACGAGTTACGGACATTTTGAGTCTACGGTTATGCCTTTTTGGGTTAACCAATGCACCATGGTTTTCATGGACTTAATGAACCGGGCTTTCAAACCGTACTTAGGTAGGTTGTCATCGTATTCATTGATGACATTCTAGCCTACTAAAAGTCAAAGGAGGAACATGAAGTTCATTTGAAGATAGTGTTGGAGTCACTGAGGAATGAGAAGCGGTATGCTAAGTTTTCTAAGTGTGAGTTTTGGTTGGAAGAAGTGCATTTTCTTGGTCATGTAGTCAACCATAACGTATTCACATAGACCCGAGTAAGAGTGAGGCAGTGAGGAATTGGATGATTATTCTTAGGATTGGTAGGTTATCGCCGACGTTCATCACGAAACTTTTTTAGATTGTTGAACCCCCTTACTTCCCTAACTAAGAGGAATCAGAAGTATGGGTGAAGCGTAGAATAAGAAGAGGATTTTTAGCCTTTGAAGAATGATTTGTGTGATACTCCGGTAAGGCAAATGTGGTGACTGATACGTTAAGTAGAAAGGAACGAGTGAAACCTAGACATGTTTGAGCGATGGCTATGACCATTTAATATGAAGTAAGAGGAATGATACTAGCAGCCCAAAGTGAGGCGTTCAAGCAAGAGAACGTACTCACAAAAAGACTACATGGTTTAGATCAATAGATGGAAAGGAAAGAAGAAGAGAGTTTGTATTTTATGGATCGTATTTAGGTTCCATTGGTAGGAAGTGAAATGGATGAGGCCCATGCATCAAGGTACTTAGTACATCCGGGAGCGGATAAGAAGTACTATAACCTTGGAGACATGTATTGGTGGCAATGAATAGAAAAGGATATAGCTATCTATGTTAGCAAATTTTGGACGTGTTTAAGAGGTGAATGTTGCAATACCAAAGACTGTTGGTTTGCTGCAACAGCCTGAGATACTTGAGTGAAAATGAGATATAATTACCATGGATTTTATCACTAAATTGCCAAGGTCAAGTAGTAGGAATGATATGATTCGGGGTGATGGTCAATAGACTGACCAAGTCACCTTATATTTCTAGCTATACGAGAAAATTACAAGAGGATAAGTTGGCAAGGATTAATATTTATGAAATAGTAGCAAGGAATAGAGTTTCGGCGTCGATCATCTCAGATTGAGATGGGAGATTTACTTTGTGGTTTTGGTAGGCGCTGCAGAAAGCATTAGGAACATGACTAGATAGTGTATGGCTTATCATCCTCAAATGGATGAACAAAGTGAGCGTGCGATTTAGAATTTGGAAGGTATGTTAGGGGCGTGTGTGATTGACTATGGGGGTAGATGGGGTGTCCACCTACCGTTAGCTGAGTTATCTTACAACAATAGCTATCATTCGAGCATTCAGTATGCTTTGTTTGAAGCCTTGTATGGGAGGAAATGTAGATCGCATGTTTTGTGGGCAGAGATTTGAGAAAGTAGTTTGATTGGACCTGAATTTGTGCAAGAAATGACTGATAAGGTAGTGTTGATCAAGGAAAAGTTCAAAGCGGTGAGAGATCGTCAAAGGAGCTATGCTGGTAATAGGCGTAAGCCATTAGAGTTCGAGGTATGAGATCATGTGTTGTTAAAGGTGTCGCCTTGGAAGGGCGTGATTTGTTTTGGGAAGAAAGGAAAGTTAGCACCGAGGTATGTAGAACCGTTTGAGATCCTTGAAAGGATTGGCTCTATAGCTTATAGGTTGAGGTTGCCCGAGGAGTTGAGTAGTGTACATGACACATTCCATGTGTCGAATCTGGAAAAAAAATATTTGGCGGGTCTACTCAAGCTTTGAGCATACGTGGCTATAAAAGAAGCACAAGTTTATGTGGGTTTTGTGCTAAATTCACTCACAAAACTAACACAAACGTCACATCAAAGAATGACACGCTGGCAATCCTCAGGTGTCCACAAATTGATCCAACGACTACAATTGATGATCAAATGATTGAAGAAATGATTGGCCAGGATTGAAAGTTTGGAGAGCAAGGCAAGAGGACCTAGAAGCTTCAGCTTGGCACTATAAATAGGCCTCATTCTCACACACACAGGGGATCGGATTTTTAGTTTTTTCTTTTTATCTAAGTTTTTAGTAATTTAGTTTAAATTCGTAATTTTCTTAAATGTAATTTCCTTTTTCAAGTATTGTAATCAGCTTCTTTAATTAATGAAATTCAGTTTTTAGTGTTTTAAATCTCATTTTCTAAGCTCTCATTTTAAGTCATAAGCTCTCTTAATAAGCTAAAATTGTCTCAATAAGCTACTCATAAGCTCTTTCATCCTATATGCTGAATGAGAGGCTGTTTTGTATTCGTAGTAATCTATTAAAACCTTAAATCAGTTAAATCTATTATGGATCTTATTGTATTTAAGCTTTTGGAAGGGGATCTTAACTTGGAAGAGATCCCAAGGACTTATACTCTAGCTTATTCATAAGCTAGAGAGCTTGTAGCTGCCTTTATTGGTTCCTTTTGTTTAGCTAAAGGATCAAGTAAGTTTCTCTTTTCATTCTTCTCTAATTTCAGTTTTAAATTGCTTAGTTATAGCTTATATGTTTAATATTGCTTATTTGCTTATTCTCTTTGCTTATTAGTGTTTAAATATCTCTTCTAGTGCTTATTAGTTGTTTGTCTTCATCTGTTTTTGCTTAAATAGTTATAGATCATTAGTTACTAATTTCTGTCATAAAAACTCATAAAATCCAAAAACATTAGTTTAATTAGTTAAGATCTTAGAATTTTACTTATTCAATTGTTTAATCATGATTGCTAAGTTTGTTTTAAGCTAGTTTTTATCTGGTATTTAGTATTTGTTCATTAGATTTCTCTTAAAAGCTTTTCTCAAATTCTGTCATAGTTTTTAAGTAGTGTTTGGTTTAGTGCACTCTTAATTTGCACTAGCAGTATTAACATAAGTTAATACTGCTGAGCCTTTACACTACCAGTACTAACTTCCAAGTTAGTACTGCTTTCATCAGTTAGTACTGCTAGCTTAGATTTAAGCTAGGAATTCAAGTAGTATTAAATTTAGTTATAGCTTATCTTAAAATCAGTTTTAGTTTTCATTTTCTAGCTTAATTCATAGTTTAATTTTTCTTAAAAGTCAAATTGCATCAGCAGTACTTTCACTTGAAAGTACTGTTAAATTTTTACACTAGCAGTACTAACCTCAGTTAGTACTGCTGTGTTCTCAGCTTAATTTAGAACAGTAATTTTATGATTTAGCTTATTAAATTTAGTAGGATTTAAGTTTTAATATAGTTTAATACATTTTAATTCTTAATTTGCAATTTCTAGCTTATTTACTTAGTTTAATTTAGCTGTCAAAAGCCATAAAAACCTGAAAATTCCAAAAACAGTACTTAGGATCTTAAGGATTTAAACTTGTATAATTCAGCTTTTTAGTCTAGATTTTATAGCTTAATTTGATGGATAATAAGTAGTTTGACAAGTCTTTAAATTTTCAAAGTCTAGTTTGGCTTATTAATTTCTCTAGCTTATTTGAAGTTTGTGTTTCTTTGCTTATTTCCTGAGTTTGCTTACTTCATGATCAATTTCAGTAGCATAAAAGTAGCTTAAGCTTTAGTTTCTTTTCATTTATAGATTAAGCATATCATAAGCTCTTTAGAACTTCTTTCCTTTTTCATTTTGATCTAGTTTTAAGTTTTTTATAGCTTATTTTCTAAAACCAAGGGATAAGCCCTCCTTTCTGTAACAGCTTAAAGATAAGCTCTTTGAGAGCTTATTTGTGAGTTTCAACCCAAGTAGCCTTTATTAATCTTGTTCCCCCTGTCTTCCTTTACAACTTTGCTTCTTTGAGTTTTTCATTTTAAGCTCTTTAAAATTTCGAATGCTTATTGGACTTAGTTTGTTGACGGGATAAATTCTCAGGGTAGAAAGTGTAACTTTTCGATTTTAATTGTTTTTTTTCAGTTAGTCCCTCCGTTAGTTTGTTAGTTTCCCCGTTAGTTTCTTAGGTTTTTGCACCATTAGTCCTTAGTTAAGTTTTTAATTTAGTTTATTAATTTTAATTAGTACTTAGGTTTGATTTTTAATTAGTTTAATTAAACTCTTATAAAAAGATAAAAATTAGGGCTTTTATTTTTGATAATTTTCGGCACTTTTTCTTCATTTAGTGAAAATTTAGTTTACATTTTTAGGATTTAAAATTTGTTTATTTGCTTAATTGTCATTATTTGTTGCTTCTTAATTTCGTAGTAATAGCTTATCCAAAATATCTTTGCTTCATTCAAATCAGGATCCGAACCTAAACGTGGTTTCAATTTCACTAGTCGTTGGGGATAACGACCCGGGTGATCATACTTACCCGGTCTAATATACGTATTATATATTATATTATATATATTTTTGAGAGTGAATTTTATCAAGGGTAACTTGGTAATTTTCTTAATTACTCTTTTAAAAGTATTATATTTTATAAATATTTTACGTGTATAAAACTACGAATCAGTTTTTGGCGCCGTTGCCGGGGATTAGTGTTTACGATTCCTACGTTTTGTGTTTGTTGATTTGGTTTGAAGATCCTTTCGTCCTCGAAAGTTTTGATATTGTTCCATAAAAAAAATAATAATAAAATATAAAAAGTAAAAAAAATATTTTCCTTTTCTTTTTAGTATAAGTAAAAGATAAAAAAAAATAGAAAAATCAAAAACATAAAAAATTGTCCTTTAAAAAAAAAAAAAAAAAAATAAAGTTGGTAATCGAACACCAACAAATAATATCTTCTATTGAGATATTATCATTTCAATTTCCGGTGAACTTGCAATTGTTCCCAAATCGTAATCAAAGATTTAACACTTGCCTTTTGTGTCACTACCAAGTACGGCTCACCTTGAAAAGAAATTTTCAAGAGCTACCGTGAAGTAGTTGATTATTTGGTTTAAGTCTCTTTCGTGTAACCGTTAAAATTCGTTAAAAAAAAATAAAAAAAAATTAAAAAAATTAGTGTAAAGTTTTGCTTTTTAATTGATAGTTTTTCTTTTTATGCGCACTCGTTCGCAATCTCGAAGACGTCTCAACACAAACTTTCTGGTTGTTGAAAATTTTGATTTAGAAGAACCAATTGTTAAACAAACGTTGTTCATTGGCCGACCAATCGAACCATGCCAAATGTTTACAAGACTATAGAGGTTTTGAAGATTGCTATTAGTTGTTCACCGATCAATGCTAACAATTCGAGCTAAAGAATCCTTTAATCAATATGTGCAAAGTAATAAGTTTACGGGTAGACCAAGATCCCCACTAATCTCTTCGATTTTTTTATCAAGGTCACTTAAACGTTTAGACATCCAGAAGTACGTACATCTTCGGAAAGCTTTGCTTTTTCCGTATTTTTCTATAGACGGAGAAGCCGAGATTGGTTGACAAGGAATCTCCTAGATCAAATTCTCAATGGACGACCTTGTTTCATATTCATAAACCAAGATTTCCACCTTCAAAAAACCACTTACTATCGGAATGAGATCATTACTTTTTACCAAAAACACAAACGAAGCATTTAACTTCAAAATTCATAAACCAATTTTTCCCACCTTCAAAAACCACTTACTATCGAAATGAGATCATTACTTTTTACCAAAAGCCCACCGAAACCTTCAATGAAGCATGGGAACGTTTTAAAGGACTCCTTCGTCAATGTCCTCACCATGGCTTTTTGAAACTCCACCGACTCGATCCTCAAGAAGGTTTAGCGATTATTGAAAGCAAGTCAAAAGTTCGTTACTCAAGAAGTCGTGCTAATGATTCAAGAGTGAGTACGGATGCTCCTCTTTCTAATTCTTCACCTTCTAATAATTCTTTCGATATGCAACAAATAGCCGCTTCTCTCGAGGATAAGATGACTATCAAGATGAACCAAATGATGAATCAAATGAAAGCTTTAGTTGTTACTCCTGCACCCGTCAAAGCAGTTGAGGAAGTATGTGTTACTTGTGGATCAAATCACCATTTTAACCTTTGTCCGTTAACTCGAGGTGGAAACGATTTTCCCGTTTTTCATGACAATATCCAACAATTTCAACAAACCGCAGCCGTTGGAAATTTTCTCCAAAGAAACCAACCTTCCAATTTGGCAAGTCAAATGAAACCACCGGGTTTCAATCAACCGAATGTCCAAACCAACCAAAACCGTTACCAAGGAACCAATTCTAATTTCAACCAAAACCGTGGAGGAAACTTTAATCAAAACCGTCAAAACAACCAAAATCAAGTTTATCAAGCACCACCATACCAACCTCCAACAAATAGTGTGTCTAAAACGGAATTTGAAAATTATTCTAAAGCTAATGATGCAAACATGAATAATTTGCAAATGAAGTTGGATAATTTTCAAAATGATTTTCAAAGAGTTTACAATGAGTCTCAAAAGAAGCAAGATGATTTTCAGAAAATGATGCTCGGTTTCATGCAAAGTTATCATAGCAACCAACCTTCAAGTTCAAGTTCTTTACCAAGCAATACCATTCCAAACCCAAGAAATGAAGCCAAGGCAATTACAACTCGTAGTGGTGTTTCATACGATGGACCTCCCGATTTCCACCGCCGGTGTGAAAGGAAGTGAGGTGACAAAGGATACCGGAGCTACCGAGCGCCGAAACATCCAACCCCTCATTGGTCCATGAACAAACCATGAGACAAAGACCCAATCGAATAGCCTTCTTCTTTCTAACAAAGCCAAACCTAATTTGGCCTTACCCATCGAGACTCAGATAAACAAAAAGATTCGTGAAAAAGATGATATCCTAGCTTTAAAGTTATGAAATCTTCCGTAATCTTCACTTTGAGCTAAGTTTCCGCGATGCTCTCATTCATATGCCAAAGTTTGCTCCAATGTTTAAAAAGATGTTAAACAACAAAGACAAGTTGATCGAATTAACCAAAACGCCGTTGAATGAAATTAAGTGGCGGTTGTCCCTTAAAAACTCCAGAAAAGCTAGTGACCCCCGTCAGATTTCTCATCCTTGTGATTTTTTCAGAGTCGATAGTTTACTTAGCCCTTGCCGATTTAGGTGCTAGTAACAATCTCATGCCCTTTATCCCATCTGGAAAAAGCTTCACATCTCAGTCCCAACGAAACCAAAATGGTATTATTAGAATTAGCCGACCGTACAATCTCCAACCAACCGTGTAGCAGAAAAGTTTTGTCAAAGTAGAATTTTACTTTCCCGCCGACTTTGTTGTTCTTGATTTTATAGCCGATCCTCGAGTACCATTGATACACAGGCGACCTTTCTTAGTACGCTTCCTCTTTAATCGATGTTTACGAGAGAATTACCTCTTAGAAAATATGACCAATCGTTAACCCTTAAATGTGGTGAGCACCTTCCATTCCTACAACAATTCGAATCATTGAAAAAAGGTTGATCTAATGGATATCTCTTGTGAGAGTAACTCACAAGAAGTACTTGGATTTTTCCGATTCTGTTGCTACATCAATCCTACTCCCACTTCGACCCGTTTGTTTCTTACTTCGTCTCCAACGCTACTCTTTTGATGAAGTGATTTTCTACTCTTTGAAGAAGCTGATGCTTTCATAGCAATCGATGATGAACCAGTTTCACCAGTTTTCAATGCTACGTACTATGATCCCGAGGGTGACATTCTCATTCTTGATGCACTTCGTCAACAATGAATCCATACTCAACCAAACCATGGGATTACTTACCCAGAACCTCAAAAAAGATCTTAAAGTTGTTGAACAAAGCATCTTCAGTCGTAATATGCTACTTCTTATTGAACAAGAAGATGAAATTCCGAAGTCGAACTTAAAGATTACACCCCGCATCTCGAGTATCGTTTTTATTTAGAGAAAATACAAGCATTCCAGTCAAATTTCATAGAATGAGCCTAGAAGAAAAGACCTCACTCATTAATGTTTTGAAAAACCGAAAACAAGCAATTGCTTGGAAACTTTCTGATATCCGAGGCATAGATCCAGAGTTTTTGCTCACGCCCAATATCTGTAACACCCCAAAACTCACATCAACGCAGCGGAATACCAAATGGGGTGTTACTTCGTAGAAACAGCATTAGATACAGGAAACGACCTCTAGGTGTCTTTGAAAAAATAACATTGTTGATTCAATAAAAATCTGAATTTAATAATACATTTTGTCCCCTTAATTTTGCATCCCATGAAAAAGCTTGAATGTAAAGACTCCAATGCACATCAAATAGTCCAAGCTTCTAATTCACCTGAGAAAAACATGCTTACAAGTGTCAACATTAAAGTTGGTGAGTTCATAGATTAGTTTAAATATGAATGTAATCCACTGTATATCACAGTACTATGTAAAAATCCCAAAGATTTATAAAGAATGCATAACACATTTTATGAACACAATTGAGTCACTATATAATTTCCGTGACATTTCCCGCACTATATAAATTCCATGCCCGCACTATACACATTTCGTGTCATGTTGGGGAGGCCCGAAGGTCCCAACGATATAATCCGACATGTTATAACGTTCGTTCCCAGTGATTGCTAGTCACCCGAACGGGGGTTGTCAATCCCGAATAGATCTATAATGTTCGTTTACCAAGTGATCGCTAATCACCCGAACAGGGATCCACATCCGAATAGATCTATTTCATAACATTCGCGCTCACCCTCCAAGTGATTTACAGTTCATGACGCTGTGACGTAGACTTGTATGTACCCTAATTTGGGCAGTGATACAATTACTTGCGTATATATACTCCCGTTACCGGTGTCCCCTCCAAGAACACCCGGGCAGTAATGTAAAAATATGTACTCCCGTTACCTGTGTCCCCTCCAAGAACACCCGGGCAATAATTTTATTGTTATCAATTCAATCAGCCTAAGCTAATCTGAAGAACATTTCAAATGTAAAGTATGCATTTGTGACCAAAAATGAAGTCAAATAATGTATCCCATAGCGAACTATGCAAATAAGTATGTAAACCAATTCGTAAACAATCCTGTAAATGCATTTGTCAACAAGCATGTTCTCACCCCGAATATATGTGAAATCAGTAAACATGGGGCTATAAACTCACAAAATCCTTTAAAACAATCGCATTGTTATAAGATAACCAAATATAAGATTTTGTAGACAAGCATGTATCCCCCTCGCGGGTTATAAAACATTTAAAAGATTGAAAAGCGAGGCTATGAACTCACCTTGATTAAAGACCACGATCAATTAATCCAATTAAATCACACTGAATCTGCAACGATCTCGACTACGACCTATAATTATGTCGTTCGATTATAATACACGTATTAAATACGATCAACGATGCGTACATCGTTACCACGAAATCATACATATTTTTATATGTATGCAGTCATATATACATGTGATGAGAAATCCACTTGCGCGTCTTTAAACCTTAACCCTTAGTATATTTCTTGAATATATATTATTTTCCGTCCAATCCTAACTTATCTCAATTTCTAAAGCTGATAAGCCTCGCGGCAAAGTAAAATGCCATTACGAACAACTTTCGTGTTTCGCCGGAAGGCTGAAACGGACTCGAAAGTGCTCGAATCGTTTAATAATAAATCTGTTCCATTTTTAATATTTATTACCGAATAACCTATTTTATAACTAAAGTGTAATATTCTGATTTTGACCCATTTCTTCTTAATAAGAGTTATAAGTCCGTTTTTATGTCTAAACGTCCTCCAAAATATAATTTGTTAGATTTTATAAACCAAAGTTCGAACTTTATCAAAGTCTCGGAATTCCGAACCACATTCTATTTTCTGTTTTATATTATCCGTTTCATAAAGGCACTAAAGTCCATTTTTAGTCCAAATCTCGTCTCAAATATGTCTAATATCACTTACACATTAATATCAGTCTCGTTTTAATATTTATTTCATATTTTTAACTAGACCGCAGCAGTTCAAATATTTTTTCCATCACATATATATAAAAACGATTAAATTGAAACAATTAATATAGTTTCGCGTTAACTAAACTCACTTTATTTCGGTGTCAACACACTCAAACGCACGCACCCCGGCTGTTTTCGCAGCCAAACCCAACAGCCCCCGGCTGTTTAAACCAAACAAACCAACCGAACACCCCTGTTGGTTTTTATAACCATACCAAACACACCCTTGTTGGGTGGCTGCCACCCAAACCCACCTTAGGGTGGTGGCTGCCCCGAACCCAACGCACCCTCACCGGGTTTTATACCCGGCTGTCACGCTGCCCAAGACCCACCAACCCGACCCGCTGTTCCAACAGCCAAACTCGACGCACCCTTTTGTTTCATAACCCAACCCAACGCACCCTAAAGGTTTAATAAAACAAACACCCCGGTCTGCTGTTAATACACCATACTCAACCCTAGTCCCTTGGGTAAAACCCAACTCACCCTCTTGGTGTAAACCACCGGACAAACGCACCCTTTCTGGTATTTATTTCAACCAAACGGACCCTTTTGATGGTGTACAACCCAATACCGAAACCATTTCTTGTTGCAACCAAACCCGCCCTTGTTGGCCGCTGAAACCCCCATCCCGACCCCCGCTTTCCCCAGCAAACGCACCCTTTTCGGGTGGTTTTACAACCAAACGCACCACCCGGCTGTGAAAAGATACAACACCGAACGCACCCTTCTTCGTGCTTTAAACCCGAACGCACCCTGGTGCGAGCCTCATGCTAAACCAACACACTCGGCTGTTGCAAACAGCCAAACGCACTCTTTGTTTTTTCTGTTTTTACGCAACCCATACGCCCCTTTTGTAACATACAACCCGGTTACCCCTGAGAAGAGCGACGAGATATTGAGATGGTGGTGATGTTATGGTGGTGATGGGTTGCGACTGATAGAGAGGGAGGGGAAAAATGGCGCGTGGCCGCGAGTGGTAGTGGGGATCGAGTACATCGGGTTGGGGGGGGGGGGGGGGGGGGGGGGGGGGGGGTGGATCTCTTTGGGTCGTTCAGGAAAAACCCGCCGAAAAGTTTTCCGGCGGTGGTGTGGTCCGCCGGGCCTGTGGCCGGATTATTGTGAAGAGAGAGAGTTTGTGAGAGTGTGTGTGTAATTGTAAGGTATATGAAATAAATATATATAATTAGATATATATATTAAAACTTTTAAATTAAAATGACAAGTTGAAATAGTGTAGGGGTTAAGAGTGTAACATTTTAGGTATAGTTTTTTTATAAAAAACGTTCGGACTCGTTTTGAGCCGACTTAACGATGATCAAATCTCAAACTTGCGCCATTGTTTTTAAAATCATTTTTCTGATAAAAATGAGTATTTATTTGATAATATTTCATAAATATTTTATAACATTTTATAAAATATCTGTTATTCAATTTATGAGCCGGTTTCGCTTCGTCCGAAATAAAAATGGATTTCAACTCGAGTAGTCGCGTTTTCAAAAACGCTTTTAATTAGAAAATGATGAATAATTTATTTAATATTTTTATTAAATAAATACTGATAACTAAAAACAAATTTAATTGTTTTTGTGTGTCCGCGTTGTAATGGAACGATAATGTTTTGCGGTGCCTGTTTTTACCCTTTTCGGCTCGTTCCAGGTCCTCGCAAAACTAAAAAGTTGACAGGAATATCATTCACATCAAATTGCTTTAGAGTCCGAGTCGTGAAAACGTGATTTAGATGATCGTTCTTATAAGTCAAGCCAGACCCTAAAAGTCAAAGATTGACATCGTCAATCTAAATTCGAAAATTCTCGGATGTTACAGTACCTACCCCTTAAAGAAATCTCGTCCCGAGATTAAATTTGTGTTATCCGATTTGAGTGACCCGAGAAAAAGGTTATAAAATCTGATAAACCATTCCTAACAAGACGAGATTTAGCTTTCTTCATCAAGATTAGATTTTTCGACACTTCTCAACTACAAAAGTTTGGCTAAGTTGACCAGATATAGTAATCCATCTGGAGTTAATTTAGAAAAATATATCGTTACAAGTTTCATGATTGATAATAACACCACTGGTATCGCTCTCACTCGAACATCCCGCTTACTCAGACCACAATATTGTCTGCTTTGCCCGCATGCTTTCGCGAGTCAACGGTTGATCGCGCGTTCGTTAATTGTTTCGAGCATTGTAAAAATTTACGACATGTCTCGCTATTATTCAAATGATTCATAAAAATATCATTTTATAGCTGTCATCTTGGTTTCCTCAACCTTCGGCATAGCTTCAGCGTTTAATAACCGACAATATTTACAAGATAATTATTAATATTTATAAGATATTTATAGATATTATTAAAATTTACTCTAAAATATCTTTTAAGATATTTTTTCTTTAACTAACCCTAGTTAACTTAACTAGAAGTTTCTTAACCTTAGTTTAAACCTCTATAAAGGCTTAACTAGTAAGAAAAACATACAAAACACATTCCTAAGGTGTAAAACACAAAAGAAAACTCTCTCATTTCTCTCTATACATTCACCCCAAACCGATGCTACTCTCACTCAAGCATGCTCAACTGCTAGTTCTTGGCAGTACAGGAATGTATCCGCGACCTAATCTTCTTACTAGTGACCCGAAATTGAATATCCAACTATCTGCTTCGTCGATAGGTGTTTATCTCGTTTAAGGGGAGTTGCATTACTTATGGGATAAAGTTGTATCAGTCGGGACCGCTCCAGGACCCAACAGTAGCGACCATAACGTCAATACTGATATTGCACTCAGTCTGTTAGCTCCACAGACAGTTCGTGATTGCAAAGACTTGCAATGTCATAAGTAATAACTTAAGAATGAGATAAGGTAGCTCCAAATGAGGCCTATAAGTTTATGCTGAGTGCAAGACACTAATGTGCTTCCAAACCTTTTTAACGATTCTGATGATTATCGATTTCAGGTTCATACTCTGGCATAATCGGATACCATTAAGCCCACTCATTATTAATTTCTTTATTACATAATGAAGCGTCCAAATTTTATGTAATAGAAATGAATAAACTTATAGTTCGGTGATTTATAATTTATTTATTTAAATGAAGAGGCGTCCCAATCCTTTTAAATAAACAGATTATAAATCATCCTACTTAATAATTCCCGGTGCAATACGCGTACTCTCATAACCTTCAAGGTAGTTGACATGACGATGCATGTGTTCTACTGAGTATTGGACGAGTGATTTAAAACTCGTCTTTGAAAGCTGGGAGTAAAAACTGCCAGGCGAGATCAAATAGAGTTCAAGATAATTAATGAGTACTCGGTTAGAGTAAATAAGGTAAAGATCTCTATAACAAGATCAGTATTGGGATTACCATATCGATCCTCCTAATACCAAGTCCCGACCTATACAAGACCTTGCACTAATTTAGATTCGTACACAATCCCGTGCAAACGGAACTGTGACGGCTTTGTTAACATAGCAATTATCATATCAATCCTCATATTACAAGTCCCGCCTATACAAGACTTGTAATACTTAAATTCATACTTAATTCCATGTAACAAAATTATAACCTTTGCGTTAATACGATATTATATTAGTTATGAAGAAAATAATATTCTTAGAGACCATGTGTTTAACTTCAATGTCGTGAGAACAAAAGAGACACACAGCATAGAGCAACTCACAATGTCCTGACATTATAATTGAGACCATGTGCAACCACAATTCTTAAGAAACGCTCCGGTATTTATATAAATGAATCGTTCGATATACGCGAAAGAAAGCAAGCAATATATATCATATATATTTATGCACGTAAGCACTCATGCAGCACTTAATGAAAGCACATAAGCAAGTAGCGAGTATGCACTTTGAAAATTTGTGTGTGATGCAATTATTCGTGAAAACGGTTATAGTCTAGGGTAAATATGCCAACCTAGTTTCTGCTATAACCATTGCTCTGATACAATCTGTAACACCAAAAATCACATACAACCAGCGGAATCCAAATGGGGTGTTACTTCGTAATACACAGCAATAGATACAAGAGAACGACCTCTAGTGACGTTTGAAAAAATAAGCATATTGATTCAATAACAAATCTGATTTAATAATATATTTTGTCCCGAATTTGCCATCACAAGAGAAAGCTTGAATGAAAATACTCCAAGCACATCAAATAGTTCCAGTCTTCTAATCACACTGAGCAAACATGCTTACAAGTGTCAACATTAAAGTTGGTGAGTTCATAGATTAGTTTAAATATGAATGTAATCCACTGTATATCACAGTACTATGTAAAAATCCCAAAGATTTATAAAGAATGCATAACACATTTTATGAACACAATTGAGTCACTATAATAAATTCCGTGACATTTCCCGCACTATATAAATTCCATGCCCGCACTATACACATTTCGTGTCATGTTGGGGAGGCCCGAAGGTCCCAACGATATAATCCGACATGTTATAACGTTCGTTCCCAGTGATTGCTAGTCACCCGAACGGGGGTTGTCAATCCCGAATAGATCTATAATGTTCGTTTTAACCAGTCTCGCTAATCACCCTAACTGGGATCCTCACTCCAATAGATCAATTTCATAAATTCGCGCTCACCCTCCAAGTGATTTACAGTTCATGACGCTGTGACGTAGACTTGTATTGCACCACTAGATTTGGCAGTGATACAATTACTTGCGTATATATACTCCCGTTATCGGTGTCCCCTCCAAGAACACCCGGGCAGTAATGTAAAATCTTCTCCCTTACTGTGTCCCCTCCAAGAACACCCGGGCAATAATTTTATTGTTATCAATTCAATCAGCCTAAGCTAATCTGAAGAACATTTCAAATGTATAGTATGCATTTGTGACCAAAAATGAAGTCAAATAATGTATCCCATAGCGAACTATGCAAATAAGTATGTAAACCAATTCGTAAACAATCCTGTAAATGCATTTGTCCACAGCATGTTTCTCACCCCGAATAATATGTGAAATCATAAACATGGCATAAACACACAACCTTTTAAAACAAATCGCAATTGTTATAAGATAACCAAATATAAGATTTTGTAGACAAGCATGTATCCCCCTCGCGGGTTATAAAACATTCAAAAGATTGAAAAGCGAGGCTATGAACTCACATTGATTAAAGACCACGATCAATTAATCCAATTAAATCACACTGAATCTGCAACTTTCTCTACACCACCTATAATTATGTCGTTCGATTATAATACACGTATTAAATACGATCAACGATGCGTACATCGTTACCACGAAATCATACATATTTTTATATGTATGCAGTCATATATACATGTGATGAGAAATCCACTTGCGCGTCTTTAAACCTTAACCCTTAGTATATTTCTTGAATATATATTATTTTCCGTCCAATCCTAACTTATCTCAATTTCTAAAGCTGATAAGCCTCGCGGCAAAGTAAAATGCCATTACGAACAACTTTCGTGTTTCGCCGGAAGGCTGAAACGGACTCGAAAGTGATCAAATCATTTATGAATAAATCTGTCATTTTTAATATTTATTAAAAATAACCTATTTTATAACTAAAGAGTAATACTATTGACCCAGTTCTTCGTTATAATATTAGAAAGTCCGTTTTATGTCTAAACGTCCGTCAAAATATAATTTGTTATATTTTATAAACCAAAGTCTAACTTATCAAAGTCTCGAATTCCGAATCCCACATTCTATTTTCTGTTTTATATTATCCATTTCATAAAGGCACTAAAGTCCATTTTTAGTCCAAATCTCGTCTCAAATGTGTCTAATATCACTTACACATTAATATCAGTCTCGTTTTAATATTTATTTCATATTTTAACTAGACCGCGCAAGTTCTAATATTTTTCATCACATTATATATAAATCGATTAAATGAAACAATTTAATATATTTTCGCGTTAACTAAACTCACTTTATTTCGGTGTCAACACACTCGCGCGCGCGCCGCGTCACGCGCCCCCCCCCCCCAAACCTCCCGCCCCCCGGCACCCCGGCTGTTTTCGCAGCCAAACCCAACAGCCCCCGGCTGTTTAAACCAAACAAACCAACCGAACACCCCTGTTGGTTTTTATAACCATACCAAACACACCCTTGTTGGGTGGCTGCCACCCAAACCCACCTTAGGGTGGTGGCTGCCCCGAACCCAACGCACCCTCACCGGGTTTTATACCCGGCTGTCACGCTGCCCAAGACCCACCAACCCGACCCGCTGTTTCAACAGCCAAACTCGACGCACCCTTTTGTTTCATAACCCAACCCAACGCACCCTAAAGGTTTAATAAAACAAACACCCCGGGTCTGCTGTTAATACACCATACGCACCCTAGTCTTGGGTGAAAACCCAACTCACCCTCGTTGGTGATAAACCACCGGGACCAAACGCACCCTTTCTTGTATTTTATCTACCCAAACGGACCCTTTGATGGTGTACAACCCAAACCGAAACCATTTCTTGTTGCAAACCAAACCCGCCCTTGTTGGCTGCTAAACCCCCATCCCGACCCCGCTGTCCCACAGCAACGCACCCTTTTCGGGTGGTTTTACAACCAAACGCACCACCCGGCTGTGAAAAGATACAACACCGAACGCACCCTTCTTCGTGCTTTAAACCCGAACGCACCCTGGTGCGAGCCTCATGCTAAACCAACACACTCGGCTGTTGCAAACAGCCAAACGCACTCTTTGTTTTCTGTTTTTACGCAACCCAAACGCACCCTTTTTGTTAACATACAAACCGGTTGCACCCTTGTGGAGAGAGCGACGAGGAGATTGAGATGGTGGTGATGTTATGGTGGTGATGGGTTGCGGCTGTTGGAGAGGGGGAGAGGAAAAATGGCGCGTGGGAGAGAGTGGTAGTGGGGATCGAGTACATCGGGTTGTGGGGAGTCTCTTTGGTCTTGCAGGAAAAACCCGCCGGAAAAGTTTTCCGGCGGTGGTGGTGGTCGCTCTGGTGCCGGATTGTGTGAGAGAGAGAGAGTTAGTGAGAGTGTTGTGTTAAAATATTAAGAAATAAATATATATAATTTAGATATATATATTAAAACTTTTAAATTAAAATGACAAGTTGAAATAGTGTAGGGGTTAAGAGTGTAACATTTTAGGTATAGTTTTTATAAAAAAACGTTGATTCGGACTCGTTTGAGCGACTTAACGGATGATTCAAATCTCGAAACTTGCATCATGTTTTTAAAATTATTTTCTGATAAAAAATGAGTAATTTATTTGATATATTACAATAAATATTTTTATAACATTTTTATAAAATATCTGTTATTCAAATTATGAGCCGGTTTCGCGTCGTCCGAAAAAAAAATGGATTTCAACTCGATATCGAGTTTTCAAAAACGCTTTTAATTAGAAATGATGAATAATTATATTATATTTTTATTAAAAAAATACTGATAACTAAAAACAGTTTAATGTTTTTTGTGTGTCCGGTTGTAATATTGACGAATAATGTTTTGCGTGACTGTTTTACCCCTTTTCGCTCGTGCCAGTCTCGGACAAAACTAAAAAGTTACAGAAAAAAAGAATATCAATCACTCAAATTGCTTTAGAGTCCGAGTCGTGAAAACGTAATTAGATGAGCTTCTATTTGTCAAGCCAACCAAAAAGTCAAGATGACATCGTCATTCCTAAATTCAAAAATCTCGGATGTGACAAAATCCTTTTAGAAGATGATTACCACCTTCAGTCCAACATCAAAGGAGGAGTTAACCCTATTATCCAAGACGTCATAAGAAGAAGTAGAAAAACTTCTTGACTCAGGAGTTGATTTTATCCAATCTCGGATAGCATGGTTAGTCCGTCCATGTCTTCCTAAAAAAGGTGGTATGACCGTTGTCACAAAGAAGAAAATGAAGCTTGTGCCTACAAGATTATCACGGATGGCGAGTTGCATCGATTAACGTAGTTAAACAAGCAACTTGTAAGACCATTATCCGTTACATTCATGGACCAATGTAGAGCTATTACCGGCAACGAGTTTATTGTTCTTAGATGGATTTTCAGGGTATTTTCAATCCCAATTGATCCTAAAGATGCATTGAAAAAACTACGTTTCACGTCCCATGACGAACTTTTGCTACTCGTTGTATTGCCATTCGGTTTGTGCAAGTGCTCCCGGAACTTCCAACGTTGTATGAGGCTATTTTTTCACGATATGATAGAAAACGATGGAAGGTTTTTTTATGGACGATTTTTCAGTTTTTTGGAGATTCTTTTCTTCGTATCTTGCCAATTTAGATAAATGCTTAAAAGGTGTGAAGACACCAAATTAGCCCTAAATTGGAAAAGAGCCATTTCTGGTTAAAGAAGGCACTGGTTATTAGACATAAGATCTCTAGAAAAGGAATTGAATCGTAAGGCTAAAGTTGATGTAAGTTCTAAGCTTCCTCATCCCAACAACGTCAAAGAATTCGAAGTTTTCTCGGGCATGCGGGATCTATCGAAGATTTATCAAAGACTTTTTCCCAAAATCTCTCGACCAGACCCATCAGAAGAGAATAACACTCCTTTCATTTTTTCGGAAGATTGCATTCTAGCTTTTCAAACATTGCAAAGAAATTACCGAAGCTCCAACTCTCATTGCTCCAAATTTGGGACCAACCTATGAAATCATGTCGATGCAATGATTATGCAATCGTGCTGGATCTAGGACAAGGATTGAGAAGCATTTTCGACCAATTCATTATGCTAGCAAGACGAGACTGAAGCAGAGACTAATTACACAACATTAACGAAAAAAACAACTTAAATGAAAAAATAAAAAATAAAGAAACCGAGAAGGAGAATGCGTGCAGTTGTTTATGCTTTCGAAAGTTTCGATCAATCTAATCATGAAACAAGAAGTGTGGTTTACACGACCACTCCGCTTTGAAATACCTTTACAACAAGATAGAACTCCAAAGCATGATTGCTTTCGCTGGGTCTTACTTCTTCAAGATTGATTTTTAGTTATCGATACTAAGGAGCTAAAACTATGCACAATCCACCTCTCTCGTCTTGAAAAATCCTTACGTCAAATGTTTTTGATCCAAAAGAGATACCGAGACCCCCCCCCTTTTCCTTAGAGATTTAAGTGTGTTAACTTCCAATATGACCAAAGTACCCGTGGTTTCGCCGACTTTCTAACTACCACGCGGGAAATTCTTAAAAAAGGGAATGACGACTCAAGAGAAAAACCAAATTCTTAAAGATGAAAAACATTATTTTTTTGGGATGACCTTTCTTTTCAAGACTTTGCGGATCAAATAATCCGAAGGTGTGTAGATGGCAAAGAAGCTTTCGAAATTCTCGAAGCTTGTCATAGTGGACCCACCGAGGGACACTATGGAGCCAACTCTACCGCCAAGAAGATTTTTGATGCCGGTTTTTATTGGCCTACCATTTATAAGGATGCCTACGAATTTGTCAAATCTTGTGACTTGCAAAGACAAGGCAAAATCTCTCACGTGATGAATGCCTCAAAATGCAAACCAAGTTTGTGAGATTTTCGATTATGGGGAATGATTTTATGGACCTTTCCGTCATCTAGGGGGTAACAAATATATTATACTAGTAGCCCTCGACGATCTTTCCAAGTGGGTTGAAGCGAAAGCGCTCCTACCAACGCTCTAGGGTATTGTTAAGTTCTTAAAAATCCCTTTTCTCCCGATTCGGTTGGGGGCCCCTTATTTCCCCGAGAGCAATCATAAGCGATCGTGGGACCCATTTTTGTAACGACAAATTTGAAAGATTTATGTCAAAATATGGTGTCACCCATCGCTTGTTCTATCGACTCCTACCATCCCAAACGAGTGGTCAAGTTGAAGTCAAGAATCGAGTATCAAAAGAATTTTGGAAGACGGTCGAAAAACCGTGCCTCATGGTCCGACAAACTAGATGATGCATTATGGGCTTTCAAACCGCTTATAAAGACTCCGAATAGGAGTTACTCCATATAGTTAGTCTATGGAAAAAGCGTGTCACTACCAGTTGAGCAGAACCAAAGCGTATTGGGCTCTCAAGGCATGCCAACTTCGTTTAAAGACGCGGACGATCATCGAAAGCTTCAGCGTTAAGAACTTAGCGACTTCCGGATCAGCTTACGAGAATTCCGTAAATTACAAGGAGAAACAACGAAGCTACACGATTCCAAGATAAAGACGAATCTTTCAATGTTGGTGATCAAGTCCTTCTTTTCAACTCCCGATTAAAAATTTTCTCTGGAAAGCTCAAATCCCGATGGCCCGGACCTTTCACAATCACTGAAGTTTATCCTTATGGCACTGCCAAGTTGTCTCATGCCGATGGTTCTAATTTCAAAGTAACGCCACCGTCTTAAGCCTACTAATAGAGGGGAAACACCACCATGGTAATCCGAGGACCTCCAGACTTTCCTAAAACAACTAAATTACAGGATCGAGTCGAGCCTTGCGACTCGTGATCAAAACAAGCCCTTCGTGGGAGTTCACCCATGCTTATCCTGTTCTATTTTTCTTATCTATGTGTGTGTTGAAAGGCTTTGCTCATCTTCCAATTTCTCGATGTTTGTTGCTTGTTTGTTGTGATTTTTGCAGGATTCTCCCAACAAATTCTTTGAAGCCTCTCGTGTCCGGTTGATTTATCCCGTTCTACTCGAGCTTCTCATCCTTTGTGTGAATTTAGTTTGGGGAGATCCATATCCTTTCATCTAATCGATTAACGTTTATCTTTTGCAACATCATAACGGCTTAGGTTTACATGAGTCCCACTTTAAACTTATGAGGACAATGTTTCTTTTTAGTTTGGGAAGGAATCTATCGATTTGATGTTACTTGCTTCTTGTTTGTCCCACGTACCCGTTTTCCCACAAAAAATAGCAAAAATTTTAAATTTTTAGTTATCATAAATAAAAAAAAAAAAAAAAAAAAAGTGTTAAGACAAAAATGTAGGTTTTCCGTTGGTAAGAATAAAGAGTAATTTTTGACCCGATTGAACGTGTTGAGTTCTAGCTTTCTTCCTTAACAATTAATGATGATAGTTTATGCTAGTCTCATGTAGACTTTAAATATGCTAGACTTGAATCATTAGTAAATGAAAGCTTGTGCTAATCTCAAGTAGATTTTAATATGCCGAGTTGGATTTTATATGGCTAAGTATTTGCAAATTTCTTTTGTGAAGAACAAGAAATGATAGTGTTATTTATAAGTCATGATGCTAAACGTAGAATAGTTGGTTTTCTTTCAAGCTCATATATAATTAATTGTGGCTTTTTCTCCCATTAGCTTGTTCACTTGTATATGATGTTTAATAATAAAGTAGTATGGTTGTTTTGGTTATAATTTAGTTTAATAAAAGTTTTTCTTAAGATCCTTATGTGATTAGGATGAGCACAACATCAGAATACTTTAATTTGGCGTAAAATGCAAAAATAATAAATAAGTATCTCTGCCAATTACTTCATCCTTGTCGTAGGCGCCGATGTTGGAGTTTTCATATAGAGTGGGTCCGTGTCATAATAAGTAGAATATCCTCTTTCGACTCGCTATCGATGTGGCTTCGAGATAAAAAGGCACCGGTTTTTACTATAAATCCGAAGTCGAAATATGTTTGCTACAATTCTGTCGGAGGCGTGCCAATGTGTAGCCTACTAAAGGACTAGGTTTAAAAATGTTGCTTACTTTGTTGTCTTGTTTTGTGCCTAAAGAGCCTAAGTATATGTGCAAATGAGATTGGTCCATTCATGTCTTATAGAGCCTAGGGTATATGACATGAATGGTGCCTGCTTAATAGCCAAATAAAGCCAAATTTTGGTCAGCCTCGATTGGACCTTTTAATCTTGATACTTTGATCTTTTGAAAAGGGCTAGAACTAATTAGTGGCGTTTCTTTACCATTAGGTTTTATTTCTTGAATTAATAAGTATCGAAACAAAAGTCTAAAGAGCCCTTCGGTATATGAACATAAGTAAAATCCTGAGATACAAAAGTAGAGATTCGGGAGGAAAAGTAATACACAATTAGTATTTATGAGTAAGTGTTAGTGTCAAGACTTGAAAATACCAATGATCTTGTTTTAAGCATAGGCAGGGAAAGTGAAAAATCGGGGATGATGAAGTTATCTTTTAGACGCTTAACTGTGCTTTTTGTTCTATGATCCTCAAAGTTACCAATGAGGTAATGAAAACAATACATCATGTCAACACAAATAAGTTGTAGTAAGGAAGATAATTATCAAGAAAAATCAGAAAAAGAGAAAAATCTTTGAAAATGGGAAGTCGGGTTTTTCATAACTTGTAGGATCTCTTATCTCGTTCAAAACTCTTTCTACTTTTCAAAGGTTTGAGTTGGGGAATTTCGAGTATCTGGTATAAGGCATGGTGAATTGCGTGAGACACACAATCGTTTAGTTTGGAATTTGATAATGTAAAGATACACATATCCGTTTGTACCTACAATAACCCAATTAATCCCAAAACAGACCAAAAATGGCAAAAATAGCTGTATTTGTGGTTTTGTTTGTACAGGTACGCGATAAGTCATAAATCACGAGAAACAGTAAAAAACGAGCTAGCACGGAACGAGAATCAGAAGAGTACAAAGCCGAATCAAGCCCAATCCAAAGCCCACTTTCCACTCATAACTAACCACAAGGCCATGTTGCAATAATTACAAAGTCCTTATTATAATCAAGAAAGAAGAAAAAGAACCCAAGGCCGAAATGTGTAATCCCCCCAAAGTTCAACAGTTTTTAATGTCAAAGAAGCGGGAAAACATTTACTATTCATCGTCTTCTTCATTTCACCCCTATGGTAAAACAAGGGGCAAATCAAAATAGACGGTAGCTAAATCCATTCCAAGAGGTCTAACATCACCAACCCAGGTGCAAATCATCTTATCAAAGGATCATTAAAAAGAGCCACGTCAACAATGAAGAAGCACAAGTTTATGTGGGTTTTTGTGCCTAAATCACTCACAAAACTAACACCAACGTCACATCAAAAATCCAGCCTGGCAATCCTCAGGTGTCCACAAATTGATCCAACGTCCCACAACATAGATCAAATGATTGAAGAAATGATTGGCAAAGATTGAAGTTTGGAGAGCAAGGCAAGAGGTCCTAGAAGCTTCAGCTTGGCACTATAAATAGGCATCATTCTCACACACAAAAGGAGTCGTTCTTGTTTTCTATATCCTAATTTTATGTAATTTTCAGCTTAAAATTCGTATTTTCCTTTCTTAAATGTAATTTCCTTTTCCAGTAAAGTAATCATCCTTTTTATTAAAAATTTAGTCTTTAAGTGTTTTAAATCTCATGTTCTAAGCTCTCATTTAAAGTCCATAAGCCCTCTAATAACTTAAAATTATCTCAATAAGCCATATTAAAGCTCTTAGTCTATAACGAAATAGAGTTGTTTGAATTCATATTAATCTATCTAAACCTTAATTAGTTTAAACTACCATGTATTCTATTGGATTTTAAGCTTTTTTGAAGGGATCTTACCTTTGAAGAGATCCCAAGGACTTATACCTTAGCTTATTAATAAGCTAAGGAGCTTGTAGCTCCTTAATTAGTTCCTTTTGTTTAGCTAAGATCAAGTAAGTTTTCTCTTTTCATCTTACTTTAATTTTCATTAAATTGCTTAGATTATACTTATATGGTAATATTGCTTATTTTTGCTTATACTCTTTACTTATAGTTTTAAATTCTCTTCTAGTACTTATTAGATGGTTTGTCTTCATCTATTTTGCTTAGTATTTATAGATCATGAGTTATTAATTCTGCCATAAAAACTCATAAAATCCCCAAACTTAGTTTATTAGTAAGAATCTCAGAATGTTTTGCTTATCCAGTGTTTAATCATGATTGTTAAGTATGTTTTAAGCTATTTTTATCTGGAGTTATTCATGTTTTTCATTAGATTTCTTTTTAAAAGCTTTACTCAAACTGTCATAGTCTTAAAGGGGTGTTTGGTTTAGTGCAATCTCAAAGTTGCACTAGCAGTACTAACCTCAGTTAGTACTGCTGAGCCTTTACACTGCCAGTACTAACCATAAGTTAGTACTGTTAGCTTAATGTCAGTAGGATTAAGTTAGCTTTAGCTATTAAGAATGTAGTTTTTAGTTGTTATATTCTAGCGTTATTTCATTGCTTATTTTTGTTTTCAAAAGTCAAGTTACACCAGCAGTACTTTCTCTTGAAAGTACTGCTGAATATTACACTACATAACTAACCGCAATTAGTATGCTGTTTTTTGTTTTCTAAGCTTAGTTAGATAAGTAATTTTAAGATTTAGCTTATTAAATTCAGTAGGATTTAAGTTTTAATATAGCTTAATACGGTTTAAGTCTTAATTTGCAATTTCTAGCTTATTTACTTAGTTTAATTTAGCTGTCAAAAATTTTTAAAAAAATCTGAAAATTTCAAAAATAGTAGGAACTTAAGTATAGTCTAAATGTGTTAATTCAGCTTTTAAGTCTAGATTTTATAGCTTATTTAGATGGATAATAAGTAGTTTGGTAAGTTCTTAAGGTTTTAGAGTCTAGTTTAGCTTATTAAAGTTTTTAGCTTACTTGGATTTTGTGTTACTTTGCTTATTTCCTGAGTTTGCTTATTTCTTGGTCAATTTCAGTAGCATAAAAGTAGTTTAAGTTTTAGTTTCTTTTCATTTATAGATTAAGCATATTATAAGCTTTTCAGAACTTCTTTCCTTTTTCATTTTGATCTAGTTTTGAGTTTTTTATAGCTTATTTTCTAAAACCAAGGGATAAGCCCTACTTTCTGTAATCAGTTTAGAAATAAGCTCTTACTGAGCTTATTTGAGATTTTCAGTCCTAGTTGCTTTTATTAATTTTGTTCCCACTAGCTTCCTTTACAACTTTGCTTCTTTGAGTTTTTCATAAAAGCAACTTTTGCAAATTTCACCTTATTCGGACTAGTTTGTTGTCGGGATAATTCTCAGGAAGAAAGTGTAACCTTGTTCGATTTAATTGTTTTTCAGTAGTCCCGCCGTTATTTGTTAGTCTCCCTTAGTTTCTTAGGTTTTTTGCTCCATTAGTCCTTGGTTAAGTTTTTAATTAAGTTTTATAATTTTTAAATTAGTATTAGGTTTTGAATTTTTAAATTAGTTTTAATTAAACTTTTAAAAAAAGACAAAAATTAGGGCTTTTTCTTTTTAATAATATTTTTGGCAATTTTCTTTATCTAGTGAAAACTTAGTTTACATTTCTTCTTTTAAGTAATTACTAACTTAATTTCATTAATTGTTCTTATATAATTTGTAGTAATAGCATATCCAAAATACTTTGCTACATTCAAATCAGAATCCAATTAAGACGTGTCTCAATTTCACTAGTCATTGGGGAAACAACTCCGGTGAGCATATTTTACCCGTTAAACATACTATATTATATATAGTTATATTATTTTTGTAAGTTTATAAAACTTTTACCTAGTTACAAAGGTGAATAGTTGAATTTAATTAAGTATATTTTTATTAAGATTTTATAGGTACGAAAACTGCGAATCAATATCATGTCAGATTCTAAGCTTCTAACAGTTACATACACATCATTAACCTTTCCATTGAGGACGATTCAGACATTGTTCACCCGAGAGTCGATGGACACCATTATCAAGGACCCATATGCTTACATAAGGCTCTTATCAGTTCCACCATCGAATGACTACATACCTGGCCCCGGAGTTCCACCATCGCCTGACTACATAACCTGGCCCGAGAGCCCAGTCACCTCCCTGGACTTTGTTCCTGAGCCGATGTACCCTGAGTACACGCCACAGGAGGATGAGATACTCCCGGCCAAGGAGCAGCCACTACCTGCTGCTGCCTCACCCACTGCAGATTCACCAGGATATGTTCCTGAGTCTGATCCGGAGGACGAGCCAAAGGAGGACGATGAGGATCCCGAGGAGGATCCAGCTGATTACCCTACTGATAGGGATGATAATGAGGAGGAGGAGGAGGAGCCTTCCGGAGATGATGCCGATGATAAGGATGAGGACGAGGATGAGGAGGAGGAGGAGCACCCATGTCCGGCCGACTCACCTGTACACCGTATGACTGCCAGGATATCTATCCGGGATGAGCCATCCATATCACTTCCTCCTAGGGAAGAGGTCGAGAGACTTCTTATCTTAACCACCCCACCACCATCACCACTTACTCCACTATCATCCCCTTTACCACATATACCATCTCCCCTATTTCCAGCATCACCACCTGCTAGTCCTATTCGCCCGTTGGGCTATCGGGCTG
>BQNB010092158.1:0-26682 GCA_026074375.1 Tanacetum coccineum | reverse complement strand
GTGAACAATTATTTGAGACATAGGGAGTATATGTTATTTTACATACGTTAGTATATTATTACCTTTAGCATAAACGGTTGAACGGATGAGATTTCATTTCACGTGGTTATTTGAGGCGAAAAATTTCGCAGTACCCGGTTGGAATTTGTGTTGTCTCAAAATATCCCTGACAAACACATTTATTCAAATTAAATCGCGTCTCCCCCCACTCGATTTACTTTTCGACACGTATCGACCTCATACGCAATTTTGAGAAATTAAAAAAAAAAAAAAAAAAAAAAAAGTGGATCGAGTTTTGAAACACTCGATTTACATTTCAAAAAAAAAAAAAATTATTGAAAAAAAAATGTGGATCGCGTGTGATAGCCCTCGATTTACATTTTTTTTTATTTTTTTTATTTAGCAAGAATGTAGATCGCGTGAGCCCGCCCCCCTCGATTTTACTTTTTTTTTTTTTTTTTCAAGTCTGGTGAGTATAAATTTAGAGTTTAGGGTATACCATGTTTTGTTTATTCAAATTCAAGATCTTGGGCATTTTTGCGTACGTATTTGGATACTCAAATGTTTTATTTATAATTATTTATTTGGTTATCTGTGTAGTCTTTGATGAACTCTACTTAATGAATCAAAATTTACTAAAATTAAGTTTTTCAATAATGGCATAAGATATGATTGGGAGCAAAGTGTGACAGTTTTCATTTTTGTTTAAAAAAAATATGAAAATTTTTACGATCTGTAAACCTATCACAGCAAAAAAAAAAAGCTATGCATCAAGGCTAACATTTTGTTCCTAGCCAAAATAGCTCTTTCAACAGAGATTCTTTATTTTTCATAATGACAGTTAACCTATTACGTTTTTCTTAGGTTACTAGCCATTTTAGAAAATGAAAAGATAAAATTAATAACTTGTGTGAATGTGAAAAATGTTTGTGAGTAAGAATGCTTAAAATATGTGTCTATTTATAGAAAATGACTTGTCAGATACTTTAGTAAATCGCGTGAAATTTGAAGTGATAGACAACATTGTCATTGAGTTGTCTTATCTGTTACAGAAAAAAAAATTGTGTTGTCTAATCATGTCATAAATCACGTGAAATCCGCAGTGATAGACATTAGGTTGACTGAGTACTTTTTTTAGATGCATTATGAAAAAAAAAATTGATTCAAAAGTAATTGATTCACATAATATATTGAAAAAACTTATACATATCAATTAAACCACATACAATCTATTTGATTGGCAACCTTATTTAACACAACTGGAAACAAAACAACAGTAAACAAACAGGAACACACATGGTTGTCGTTGTGGTATTTAGCAACAAAATTTTATAATCTATATTGCCATGTAATTGTTAACGAAGTGTTGCTTTGCAGAAATGCTCCTCAACAATTGTTGTCTTGTTCGTAGAATGATGTTTGTGGTATGGATATCTGCTTCAAGTGTCATTAGTAAAGCATGTAATCCGTAGGTATTACGGCTTGTTGTAGGCAGAGTTTGCAACCTTGTTATTTGTAACGAACGGATATTCATTTCCTCTGTATAACGTGTTAAGTTGCACAACAATTGATGTGCTAGTGTTTCCTCACTTGAATCTCCCTTTGTAATTTTAAAACAATTGCTTGACGTGCCTCAGTTTCTCCATAAGCCATGTAGTATGTTAGTGGAGAGAAGAAGTGTGTGTATGAGAGACAAGTTTCTATTATAGATGATAGCATAGTTGATATATGGGCAATAGCATGTGAGGTCTGTGTCACGAGACTAAAATAGTCAAAAAACACTAACAGATATTGTAGATTTATAAAGTGTTAATTTTGTCATTTTCATTCAACACACATTAACAACTGTCATTCACTTGTTTTAATTAAGATAGATAGGAACAAAAAGTGTACATTAAAAAGACATTGTTAATACATATTGAGTTACATGAATATTATTACAAATGATTCTTTAAATGTTGTTGTTGAACTTGTTTTTATTTTCCGTTCATGCAATTTGATGTAGACATCTAGTGATTCATCTTGTGTTTTTTAAGTTCATCTGAAATGATTACCTCCGAATGATTCTTTCCTATGATCTATTGTTGTGATCAACATAGATCTTAGATTATCTTCGGACATGATAAACTTTGTTTCTCGTATTCAAAGTGTTTCTTGTTTCTAGCCCATTCACCATTTGGTCGGATTGTAATTATTTTTGTGTTTCCTGCTTATAATGCTTCATTTTCAGTTGAATAGTCATTATGACATGGTTATCATCATTCTTCCGAGCTATCATTTTGAAAATTTATTTTGTTATAACAAAATTGACATCAATATGGTCAATATAGATTTCCAATTTGTATTGCGCTGAACATATATCAAACATGACATGCATATCATAGTTGTTTCTAAGCTTAACTGAAAATCTATTGTGTGGTATTTTATAATAAAGAGCATGAATGTTTGTACCTAGAATATTTTAACAAATATTCTTTTCGAGATCTGCTAGTTTTCATTCCACGGAATGTTGATGTTGAATGTTCCACCGTTGACGTACATCGTGTTATTCTTTTCATCGAGCACCAACTGACCACTATTATGAACCACAAAATTGAAAACGGTTTGCGTGTAGGGTGTATAAGCTTTAGTTTTATTAATAAAACCTAGTTCCCCAAGTAATTCATAGTAGTCAAACTTTTTTTTAATTTTTTTCTTCATGGCATTTTGAAGTAGAATATCTGATTGATATCTCTAGTTTTATTTTAGTTTCTTTAGAAATGACACCTGCAAATGATTCTTCCAAAGAACCATCGTTTGCAATCAACACCGTGCTTAAATCTATTTGAGTATGAGACACGAAAATCTGGAGCTTCCCAGCAACTTTTGCAATGTCATACATAACATTAGTATGATAATCATTTTTAATTTGTTTCATACCTGATAATGCGTAGTTTGGTGGCAACATGTAGTAAAGAGTATTGAATTTTCTTGGTATTTTCCATTTTAGATAGCTAACCATATCTTCAAAACCCATTTGTGGAACGTAAATATTCAGTAATGAACCATGTTGGTAGGTTAGGGGGTTAACTTTAAATTCTCCGTTGTGGTTTACATCGAACTCGAAAGTAGTATCTGATGAAGTCGACATCTTTGGAATGTAAGAAATGTTAATTGAAATGAATTTGTTGAAAATATTGAGTTGAACATCTTTGGATAAATTAAATGTGGGGTATAAATGTTAATGTACATTATATTGACATATTTAGAATAATTAAATTATTCAAGGATCAAACATGCAAATATAGGACACATTTATTACTAGTATATGAGTGAAAACAATCATACCACGTATATTAATTCATCATGAAAAATAATAAACTGTTATAATATCCTAATATCCAAATACTAAAACACATATTTACATGAGACTACTAGCCGAAAGAAGTCCTATGCTCTTAGTAGGGCTGAGCAAAGTGAACCGAAAACCGACCCGACCCGATAAACCGAGCCGAACCGAGCTTATTCGGTTCGGTTTTCGGTTTTGGAAATAAATTTCGGTTTAGTCGGTTCGGTTTCGGTTCGGTTCGGCTCAAACCCGACATTTAGTCGGTTCGAACTACTAAACCGAACCGAACCGAGCTTATTCGGTTCGGTTTCGGTTTATATAAGGTTTACTCGGTTCGGTTCTCGGTTTGGTTTCGGGTCGGTTTCGACCCGATGCTCACCTGTAGCTCTTAGTATGACTAGAACGCTTATTAAAAGGCAATGCCTTAGTAAAAGGATCAACTACGTTGTCATCCGTGTGAACTTTGATCAACCTTATGTCGCCCAATTCAATCACTTCTCGTAGATAGTGAACTTTGGTTCGATGATGTTACAACACCAAGCCGATAAATAAACTTCCTTATCCAAACAGCTTCCTTTGAAGCTTCTGAAGGAGCCATATATTCAGCTTTTGTACATGATGTTTCTATATTGCCCTGCTTGGCACTTTTCGATTCAACAACGCTTCCATTTGAAACAAAGACATATCCAGACTGAGGCTTTGAGTCGTTAGCATCTATCTGATATCCAACATCAGTGTAGCAACTAACTCTGAGCTCTCGTGTCATATTACCACAGTAAACAAGAAACATATCTTTAGTATTCCTTGGATACTTCAGAATGTTCTTAACAACAGTCCAGTTTAATTCTCTGTTGAAATCGTCTTGTTAAGTTATGTGCGAACGCAACATCAAATCTAGTGCATCTAACAACATACATGATAGATCCCATAGCCGAGGCATAAAGAACTATCTGCATGTGCTTCACCTCAGCAGGTGTAGAAGCACCTTGAGTCTTGCTCAAAATTGGCTTTTCTTGCATTGGGATACTTCCATGTTTGGAATTTTCCATATTAAATCTTTTCAAGATTTTCTCAATGTAAGTACTTTGACATAAACCAATTAACCGCCTAGATCTATCTCTTTAGATGTTGATTCCAAGAATGTATGCTGCTTCTCCTATGTATTTCAAAGCAAAACACTTTCTATGATAAGATTTTACATCTTGTAACATTGGAATGTGATTTTCCATGATCATGCCATCGACATATAAGATAAGGAAAGTAACCAAACTCCCACTAGCTTTTACATATACACAAGGCTCATCACTGGTTTGAGTGAAACTAAACTTCTTTATCTCCTAAACCAAACTTCTTTATTTCATTCCCTTGATGCTTACTTTAGTCCATAAATAGACCTTTGAATCTTGCATGCATGGTATGGATATTTTGGATTAATAAAACCTTCTCGTTGCACCATATAGACTTCTTTACTTAGATGTCCATTGAGGAAGTCAGCTTTGACATCCATTTGCCAAATCTTATAGTTATAGTACGCGGCTATTGCTATAAGAATCCTGATAGCTCTAATGTCTGCAACAGGAGAGAAGGTTTCCTCATAATCTACTCCGTAGGTTTGAGTAAAGCCCTTCGCCACAAGACAAGGTTTATCGGTGTGTACATTGCCATCCATGTCAGTCTTTTTTTTTCAAGAGCCACTTGCTGCTAACGGTTTTAGCGTTAGGAGGAAGATCAACTAAGTCCCAGACTTGGTTATCTTTCATGGAATGCATTCCACATTCATAGCTTTAAGTTATTTATTAGATTTAGAATCTAACAATGCAGCTTTGTAGTTAGTGGGTTCATTATGATCCCTTAACTCATGCTCCTCAGCATCGACAAATAAACGCAATCGATCTGGGGCATGACGTGTCCTTGTTGACCTACAAATGGGAATGACATCACTTTCAGGTTCAACAATTTGTTGTTCACCCTCATCATGATGTTCGCTTGTGTTTTTAGAATGATGTGTATGTTCTACTTGAATTTCTTCAAGATCTACTAAACTCCTACTTGCTTCTAGCATTAAGAGATTATTCTAAAAAAAACTTAGCATTCCGAGTAACAATAATTTTGTTCTCGGTGGATAGTAGAAGGAGTAACCTATTGTTTCCTTTGGGTATCCTACAAAGATACATATAACAGATCTGAATTCAAGTTTTTCATGTTCGATAAGCGTATCACGCTTTACAAGTGCCTCACAACCCTAGACCTTTAAGTAAGACAGCTTAAAGGCTTGCCCATGCCATACTTTGTATGGTGTCTTTTCAATCTTTTTAGTTGGAACCATATTGAGAATGAGTGCAGCAAACTTAATAGCATAATCCTAAAAGAACTTGGGTAGAGTTGTTTGACTCATCATGGAGTGAACCATGTCTAGCAAGGTTCTATTTCTCCTTTAAGACACACCTTTTTCTTCTTCTCTTTGAAAAGCTTCAAAAAGTTTCAAAGACTTCATGTTTATGCTTAAGCAAGTGAACATAACCATAACAAATAAATTCGTCAGTGAAGGTAACAAAGTAGCTAACTCCTTACCTTGGAACAGTTCTAAATGGGCCACATACATCGGTATGTATAAGTCCAAGTAGATCGTTAGTTCTTTTAGTTTGGTGTGGAAAAGGCTGACGTGTCATCTTACGAGACATACATGAAACACATTTATCAAAAGACTCATCTTCAGTAGATTTAAAGAGCCCATCATGTTGCAGCTTTTCTATACGCTTCTTGTTAAGGTGTCCAAGACGACAGTGATACAAGAGAGTAGAGTCCAAGTTTAACTTGACTCTTTTATTGCTAATAGCATAAAAAGAACGATCATTTTAATTAGAAGAATGTAAATCAGTTTCATAAATATCATCATGAGGAATATCATGAAATTAATGTAAATTATCTTTAGAAACTAAAATTGCACCATTCTCAAAACAATTAACAAATTCATTGTCATTCAAACGAGAAACTGAAATTACACCCCTAGTAATAGAAGGTGCATAGTGACAATTGTCTAGAACAATACATAAACCATTAGGATGACATAAATTAAGACTTACAATTGCTTCAACATCTGCACAATGACCATTGTCCATGTATAGATTCAAAGCTACTGGCTTAAGCTTCTTGCTTCCCCTAAGTCCTTGAGTAGTATTACAGATGTGAGTACCACAACCCGTGTCATAAACCTAAGATTTATTAGGAAAAGAATGGAGTTTTGTTGTGACGATACCTGAAGTAAAAGAACCACTAGCTTGCTTCTTCTTCTTCATCAACTCGACGAGGTAAATAGGATAAATCCTCCTCTAATGACCCACCTCACCACATTGGTGGCAGATCGCGTCCTTTCCAGGGTTATCCTTCTTTGGTGGAGTGGGAATCTTAGGTTTGGGAGCATCAGCAAGCTTAGATTTCCATCAAAGCAAGGGTAGCATCTTTCTTAGGAAGCGACTGCTCGTGTAACATGAGCATGACATACATCTCATTCACAATCTTCCCAATGCCATGCATATTGTAATTATGGACGAATTCATCATACTCATTAGATAAAGAGGTTAGAATTAAGCTTACTGCAAGGCCTAATGACACGGGGTGACCAAGTCGTTCCAACTTATCTATGTAGCTCTTCATCTTTAGAACATATTAGCTAGCATATTGACCCTCTTTATATCTATACGCGTGAAAAGCTCTCACGGTTTAAAGGAGAACCTGTTCTACTTGTTGTGAAAACATGGTTTTCAAGCATGTCATAAGCAACAAAGTGTTCCAGATTCTTTTGGAGTTCTGGCATCATGCTGACAAGCATAAGGCAAGCAATCTCCTTAGATACCTTAACCCAATTAGTGTGGGCAGTAAGTACATCTATAGGAATCTGTTGCCCAGGATGTGCAGGAATAGAAGCATCGGGTATGGGATGCTCCAAATAGGTTAACTTATCTTCGGCCGTAAGGACAATCCTCAAATTACGCTACCAATCAATAAAGTTAGTACCAGAAAGTTTCTCTTTCTCAAAGAAAGACCCGAATAGCTTGACCAACCATCTACAATGAAAAACAAAGTTCAAAATTTAGTATATTCGATAATTAATTCTTGAAGAAATTAACTACCCAATTAATTACTAAAAGTCTAAGACCCTACTTGAACTCTCAACTAATACTGAATGGGACAAGAGGTAAGCGGCGTGCGATAATTGCATTAAAAGTGAAACTCTTAGATTTATGAGACTCATGACATTGGAGAAACAATTTCCAATGCCACGTGGCATGTTTTGTATAATTTTATGTCTCGGGTCGAAGGTCTGACCAACCATAATCGATCATCTAATGCAAGAACGTGCAAAAATTAACATATGTTTGACCTATCAAGAAAATTTATCTTGGGTTATAGAGAAAATTTATCTTGGGTTGCAATTCACCTGAATTGCAACAGAAGACTAAGTCTCCTATTTACTATTTCTTATTGACATTTGTCACCTATTGACTATTTCTTATTGACAAAATTGGATGGATAATAATAAATTTCTATGTCCAAATAGCATCACCTATAATATAATTTAAGGGATAATAGTGTCAGCAACAGAAGACTAAGTCTCCTATTGACTATTTCTTATTGACATTTGTCACTTGCATTGGAATATGTCCTTGTGACGTTAGTTGGCTAGTTGCATTCATGGTTTAAGGGTGCAACTTGTAAACATTCAATCATGTATCCATACATTATTTAATATCTATTAGATAACGTTAAATGCATTTCTTTATTACGAGCTCATTTAAATGCATTTCCTATTCAATAGGCCGCCGGACCCAAATCAGCTAGCAGTACCTTCTTACGTAATTCATTGACTAATAATAACTAATTTATAATTTATATTTATAATCATATGTAAAAGACATTGAAGATTAGACTTTTTTTTCCTTTCTGGGGCGACTAGACTTAATTTAAGGGATAACCGTCCAAGATGTCTATTAGATAACATTAAACAATATAACAATGGAGGAAACTTACCAAAGACTCATTACTCTGCCAATAAGGACCCAAATATGATTGAGGAGAGTTGAACAACACTTAATCATAAACATGTTATGTTCAAAAAAAATCATAAACAAGTTTGACGCATATATACGATAAGTCACTAGGAAAGGAAACATAATCTTACGTCTCTTACACGCATGCAACAGAATTTAGCAAAACTTAAAGCAACGATGTAGAGGTCTGACCTTCTGGCTAGCATTAGAAGCGTATCAAGGTTAATATCTTCACAGACGCCAATGGGTAAATACTTACTAGCGTTATCTACAAAAAAAATTGCATCGGGATTCGTTAGCTGATATAGATTTCTTGAGCTGTGTAGGCTATGTTTAATGTCATATTTTCAATACGACATCTTTAGACAATACACAGACAGTGGAGAATTCTATGTCAAAGGGGAACCGAGTGTGTATACGCATATAAACAGTATCACTTATCGCATTGGTTATTGGATGTCACGAGTTATACCAATCAATCCCCGACCAAGTAATCCAATTTCGACCCTTCATGTACATGGTAAACGTGTGTGGTACTACGCTGAATTCAAGTATCATGATACACTATCTAAGTAAAAAAACATGTACAGAAAACACATGTTTCATTAATGGAATGTGTAGATAGATTTGTAATCTTAGAAGGTTAAGTAATTTGTAATTTTTAGTACATCCAAGTGTTAGAATATGACAGATTGCAAACACTAATATAAACGAAATTGAGGACGTGATAATCACTATCTTTAAAGCATATTAGCCCCACTATTAATGCTAGTGAGATTCAAGACTAATTTCTTCCCAAAATTCGACCTCATATGCAACGCACATAAACTTCCTATGCACCCTTTTATAGTTGTTAAAACGAACCAACATGAATGTCATGTTTATTGGGAAGTCAATAGTCAAAACCAACCAACACAATGGTTATAACTTTTCCCTCCAGAAATAATATCATGTAAGTCAGTGCCAAAAGTTCAATATAGACTCAACATTTGTCATAGACCCAATGAACCAATCATAATCACTCATTTTTTCATCAAAAATAAAAAAACTCACTTTCCACCTTTTTAAAAAAATTAAATATCTCACACACCGTTAATCGTTACGCAAAACAAAACATACCATCGCGACGAGAATTAAATTATCTTTCTATAGAGGGGCGACACTATATACTTTCGACGAACTTTTTTTTATGATTTTATAAAGTCATATACGATTTTATAAAATCATATATGATTTTATGAAATCATATATGATTTTATGAAATCATATATGATTTTATGAAATCATATATGATTTTATGAAATCATATATGATCCGTTATACGAATCATATATGATTCGTTATACGAATCATATATGATTTTCGCAATTCGTGACTGAAAAATGAAATCATATATGATCCGTTATACGAATCATATATGATTCGTTATACGAATCATATATGATTTTCACAATTCGTGACTGAAAAAAAAAATCACAAGAAAAAAAAGTTCCAAAAAAAGTTCGTCGAAAGTACATAGTGTCGCCCCTCTATAGAAAGATAATTTAATTCTCGTCGCGATGGTATGTTTTGTTTTGCGTAACGATTAACGGTGTGTAAGATATTTTATTTTTTAAAAAGAGATGAAAAATGAGTTTTTTTATTTTTGATGAAAAAATGAGTGGCCAGAATTGGTTCATTGGGTCTATGACAAATGTTGGGTCTACATTGATCTTAACTCGTAAGTCAGTAAATGTCATAAACAAAAATAATTCTGCACAAGATTAATGACAAAATTATCTTCTAAGAATTCAAAGTGCTAAGAGTTAAGTCTTCGATTAATTTAATATATACTATATTATAAATATAATATAAAACAAATTAATCGTTCATTATTTCCATCAAAAATCCTTTTAAAAGATTTTCAAACATTAGGATTCAAAGTGCTATGTTTGGGATTGTTGAAGAAAATTGTGTATGAGGCTATTGTGTTTTGACACTATAGATAAGTAGTTTTAAGAGTGTTGGGGATTGCTTATTCAATTTGGTAATCTAATTGTTTGTTTAGCTAAGTTAATTGTTCTTAATAATCAGAGCCGGCTGGAGGCATGTGCAGCAGGGGCATAGGCACAGGGCCCACAAAATATTGGGGCCTCAATTTTTATAGCATGTCACTTTGTATACTCTTTCTATAGGCATGCTATTTTACTGTAATAAACATGTAATAAACATGTAATATACAGTGTATTACTATAATAAAAGCCCATTGACTATTTGCCATGGAAAACCTTTTTTACGAATAGTATTTACTGTTCCTTAGTTGTTTACTCCGTTTTTTAAGGTAACAAATAAAAGTTACTCCTCAAACAAAAAGAAACGTAAGCAAAGTATAGTTTATGTTTGTGTTTTATTCAATATTTATTTTTTGTCTAATAGTTTAATGAATCAATTTTAAATACAAATATTATCGTTTAGAAATTTTCATTTAAAATTAATATGGGCATTAAGGAAAATTGAAGTATGTAATATAAGTTTTAATAATTTGGGACATGAACTTCAGTTGGAACTTTAAACGAAAAAAGAACGAGCAATTATAGTTCGATATTATGCTTCTGGTTTATTAAACAAGTGATTCTCTTTACCTGCAAATTTGATTAAATTGTCACAATAACGACGAACTTTCTATGTATATTCCATTCTCGCGTATAAAAAGGCCTACGTTGTAACTATGGCACAGGGCCACCAAAATCCACGGGACGGCCCTGTTAATAATTCAATAATCGTAATCGGTTTGCGAGCCAAACACCATTGTTTGGCATTACTGTGCAATGAGTAGGGGTGGCAATTTTCGACACGACACGACAAATGACACGAAACCGACACGGCGTTAAACATGTTTTAGTTGAGGATAAACACGTTTGGGTCAACCCGTTTAATAAATTAGTAGTGTTTGGGTTGAGTAAGTATTAAACAGGTTAACACGTGAACCCGTTTAAGTATATATAAGGCTTTAATAAATAAAATATATAATTTGAATTTTATGTTGGATTTGGATTAGATGTATTTTGTTATGTACTTAATATGAGTGAATTACGATTATAACTCATATATCATTCAAATTGTCGCATAATTATTTGTATGTTATGTTTATCATTTTTTATATCATTATATATTTTTTTGCATTTAAATTTGTTAAATCGACAAACCACAACCCTTATTCACCGCTTGACCTATTTACTTAAACAAGTTAAATGGGTCACAAACGGGTTACACGTGTTATGAGTTAGGGTTGAATTTCTTGACACAATTAATAAATGGGTCGTGTTTGGGTAAATGTTATAATAACCTGTCAACCCGCGAACCCGAACAGATCGACACGAACACTACTCGATTGCCACCACTAGCAATGAGTACACTTAATCGACATGTGTTCGGATTTTATCTTGAAGATAGCATATGTAATAAATTTGAGGAAACCATGAGTAGATAAAAAGAAATCGACCCTCAGGTAACACTTTCCACAATGTCTATTTTGAACTCAAAGTATTATCATGATCATTGTTTGAATAAATGTTTTACTCATCCTGCACGAAATTGAATACAAAAAAGTGGTACCAATGTCAGGTGTTATTAATCATTGTTGATAGGCAGGTTGGTATTTTGGGTCTAATATGTGTTTGTGTAAGTACACAAGTTAAAATTTTGTTAATAATATTGTCGTGCTACACGTAACACAAAATAACAACATAGTAAAAGTTCACCAAGAAAAGAAAATTGCAGATGCCATTGTACAAGCAAGGTGCTTGGTTACAATAGTTATCAAGTATTCAAGTATAAGCTTATTTTAAATGCAAATAACAAGGGATTTGGATACTTCAAGTTGTTTGGACAATGAGATACGGACGAACTTCAAACGGAAATCACTAGACATACAACTCGAATTGAAGTATCGACAGGTTTTGTTTCACTTTTTCTAGAGGTGGCAATATGGGTGGAATAGGTAAAATGTCTCTAAACAGGTAATTAATAGTTTGTATCGCATTTACCCGAAACACTTTTTTACCTAATCTTAAATAAATATAAGAATGTTTGTCATAAATATTTATTATACTAAAACAAGATTCTTGATAAATCATTAAAGTGGTATGTTTGGGTGTTGACACTTAGATGCTCTCAAGTTAGTTACAACCATAATTTTTTGGCAGTAACTTTCTAATGTTTTCATATCAATGGGCTCTTTTTATTAGATGGTAGGGAGAATAGAATTTTCAATTCTTATTGATTATACTACAATAGATTATTGTAGTTATTTATGAGAAATGTATTTAGTTTTACATCCTCTTTAGTACTCACATGCTTGAATTCATGTGTGCTTGTATGTGTTATTTAAGTTTTTCAATAACCGAGTTTGAGAGCTTGGGTGAAACTGTTTGTGGTGATATCTATTTAGTGTCAGTTAATCATGTAAGGGTAAAGAGTCTCATTTGACCCATCTATGCTTTAAGAAGTTGTAAATAGGTCCAAATTGACCACTTAAGAAATATCAAAATCTTTAATATTCTTTTACATCTTGATGCAGGACGCGGTGGGATGAACTGTGAGTAAACTATGTTTAAGAGTGGAGAAGAAGATGATGATGACGTTGCAATGGTAAAAAGGTAATGATTACATGGTAATGAAATTTTAGAAGAAGCGATGAAATTATCTATATCTATTTTCTATTATATTATTCACTGCTCTCTGTTAAGACAATATGCTCTTTTAAAACACAACCTTATGTTTTTATGCAATTGATATAGGTGAATTTTTCGTAGTTCCTTAACATTCACTACTAACAATTTTTATTAAACCACGGATCTTAATGTAGCAACCTTAATATATAATGTAAAGAAGATCGAAACAAACTATGAATGAATTTATAAGTTAGAAAAGATCCAACCACAGTATTAATAAAGGTCATAGTTTGGACTGTTAGAACGCATATAAAGGGTGATAGTTGTATTATACGAGTCACCATGTACATATGAGAGATCAGGTAATTTGGTGATAGGTGAAGAGACGTAAATTTATTGGAATGCAAAAGGTGGATTCTCCTACTACTTCCGATATTCTTTGAGCTGAGAGCATAAAGTTATCGAGGTTGGTTCTTTTTTTATCAAATGTTTACAGGTTTCATTTTGAAAATCTATTAATGGATGTGGCTATAATTTTATTCGAATTGGAAGTCTGTATTTGTTAATGCATCTATGTAGTTTCATATGAGCCAAGGAGCTGCTTGAGAGCACCTAAGTGTAGAGATGTTTGAAAAATTGACACACGATCCAATCACAAACAGCCCCTAATTCTCTAAACAGGGGCTGTTTGTGATTGGATCGTGTGTCAATTTTTACATGGTTGATGACTTTGAATTAATGTGTGCTTGGGTAAACTAATTAGCAAAGAGTAGAGATGTTTGAAAAAGACAAACATGTCAATATTTATAGACTTATTTAAACTGTATTATTATGTTCTTTTGGCCATCCAAAAAAAAATATCGTTTTGAATAGGCTTATCTTAGGTGCTTAAATATCCAAACACTCATTTGTAAGCGTTTGACACAAAGATTTACGTTTTTCCTTAAACTTGCCCGGTTATCCCTTATTCAAAAAATTTCCTCTTGAGTTGTCTTTTGATAAAACATAATCTGATATATAATTCGCTCTTGAAATCTGGATATATTGTTTAACTAAGCATTCCTAAATACCCTACAAAAGTTTGATAGTTTGAAATGATGGAAAGTGATAAGTTACAAGAAAGGTTTCATAGTACGATAGAAAAGGTACATTATGTTTCTCATAGAAAAGGGACAATGCATATTTGTGTGCATCTTCAGTCATTGAATTTACCTCATTCAAGGATGATAATTACGAGAATAAGGTAGGCAAGGATAACCACTACATCATGCAAGAAAATGAGCCAAAATGTATAAATACAAGTTACCAAACAAACAACATTGAGCCAAAATGACAAAAAAAATTCCTCGCTAATAAAGCGTTCGTGTTATTACCAAAGGGCAAAGGCTTCTTGACCAGCGGTATGTGAGTGGTCCATTAACCTAGAGGTTGTGAGTTCAAGTCTTATTGGAGAGATGTGAGATATGTGGTGTAGGTTGTAAAAATTTGTCATTCTAAAAAAAATTAAAAAGAAAAAAAAAGTTTCTCAACAATGTCTAAATAGTGTATAGAAATTTTAAAATTAGGTAATATAAAATAACGTCATATTCTGACAAATATACTTTACAATCAAAACAAAAAAGTTCAAAAAAAATCTAATCTAAAATCTAAACTTATGGGTTTAGTGTTAAATTACCAATTTCAACTATTTTTAGTATGTTTATAAATTTTCTTTCACAAACTTTAAACTCCTAATCACAAGAGTGGATCAGTGGTAAGAATGAATACAATGTCACTTGATATTCTCAAAAAGCTTTTGTAAAAGTTTTCACCGGCGATCTCATCCTCCGGCGGGTTCAAACGCCTTTTTCATTCCTGATCTTTTCTTTCATCCTTTTTCTAATCGTTCCTCAATTCTTTGTCGATGTCCTTTCGCTGCATAAAAACTCGTAATTGGATGTTCATTTGATTGTTAACAATCAAATTCGAGTGTCATTTACAATTTTTTATGTGGCTCGACGATCTTCGGAAAGAAGCGATTAGCCTTAAACCATTTTCTCTTTGATTTCTGATCAATTTCTTTCAGATCCCCAATTAAAAAAAAATAAAAAATCAATTTATTTTTGAGGTCCCTTCAATCCAAATTATTTGTGTTCGTTTCGTCATGGGTTTCGATGAATGGCAGGAGGTGTCGAGGAGAGGCTATAAGAAGAGTTCTAAACAAGACGATGTAGCTAGAATCTCGACTTCCATATATGTTACTAATTTCCCTATCTCATTTACTGCGAAGGATTTATACCATACCTGTAAGCAAGACGGCCATGTGGTTGACTCATTTATTCCTGTGAAGAAAGCAAAGGATGGTAAGAGATTTGCTTTCGTGAAATTTATCAATGTTTTTAATGTGGAGAGACTTGTGAACAACTTGTGTACAATTTGGATTGGTCGTTTGAAATTACACGCAAATGTTGCAAGATTTAGTCGAGAAAGTAAGAAGGACAGTAATCTCTCAGAGCAGAGGACGAATGAAATGTGTAAATATAGCCAAGGTTCAGGAGGGCAACAAGGAGCACGGATTCGTGTGTTGGTAAATCTTATGTTAACCTGGTGCAGGGCAATGTCCTTTGAAAGTGATAGCGGTAAATCTTCCCGCCATAGTGCTTGATACAATGTGGTAATGACTAGCGTGTTGATCTTTCGAGGCCATAGTAGTAGTAAGTGTCACAGATTTCAGATTCTAATAAAAATTTGAAGAATGAATCCTCGCAAGGAGGGTTTTGATGAGGTGAATCTCTCATACATGTGGGTTTATGGGTGATGATTGAACTTACATAATGTGGAGTCACGAAAGACTTGTATAATGACACCTGGTGTCAGGTCAATGGTTCCAAGCTAATACACTGACAGCAAATCGTTCAATTGCTAAGCATAACATGACAGTGTGTTGATTTCAAAGCGACGTTACTGCTATACGATGGTTATATCTTAAGTTCACCAGTCGCAGGCTCAAAACAAAGCATAAAATGAACCAACATGTTACCTATGGAGAATAATCGCGGAAAAAGGCATTTGAACCTTTCAGAACAAGAAGTGGTCTTCATCTAGACTGCACATGTGCAAATCCTGAAATAACCCGTAATCCCATCTATCCCTACAATTTCAAACATAATCTGTAACCATGAAATAAGCAATAAATTACACTGCAATTAAAAAGCATGCCCATCGCTGTTCAAATTCTTCGGTCCAATATGCACTTCCAAATCATTATTATGGAAAAGATTCTGAATTCTGAATCGTTCTCCACGCCACCACATATTCTGACAATGAACAATAAATCATGCCATTTATAAATAGATATAGAACAATTGTTAGTAGAAAAAACCATGGTGCATAATAAATATAACCTTTCCAGGTAGTTTTTGGGTTATGTGCCACATGCATAACCTGTGATGTGATCCAGGGAAAACAAACTCAATCGCATTTCGCAATGCGGCATCTTGATCTGTGACAGCCATAAGTGGTTCTTTTCCATGTGCTTGTTTAAAAGCAGTTAATAACTAGGTGTAAGAATGAAATGTTTCATCACTAAGTAATCCTGCACCAAATGTGACAGACTTTTGGTTGTGTTCGATTCTAGTAAATGGGACAAAAATCATGCGGTACCTAAAACATGTATTGAAACAACATAAAATTAACTATGCAGTAACCATATATAAAAAATGTAAAACTGATGTATTTATAACTTTCTTGCTTTACCTGTTAGTATGGTAAGTTGCATCAAATGAAACCACATCGCCAAATGCAATGTAGTTACATTTCGTTGTCTCGTCAGCCCAAAACATGCGAGACAGCTCATCATTCACAGTCTTGTATTCAAAAGAGAAATTAGGCACATGGTTTTTCCTATCATTCAGTTTGTCGACCAACATTTGTGCATCCCTTGGACCTATATATTTATTAAGTGAACGTCTAAAATTCTTCCAATCAATTGCCTTTCCACGAACCTTGTGATACCCACCCATAAATGCTACTCTCAAATGATGAGCTTTAGTTGGACCAATATTAGAAAGTGAAGCACGGTGAATAAACACTTTATCACTAAAATCCAAATTTCTACGTGCTCTTAAATTATCCAAATTATTCTCGTCAACGAGTGGATGATTATGATTTTCAACAAAATTATATAACTTATAACAATTGGTGCCATGAATGGCTTTGAACCTAACAGCAGCTTTGCAATCAGTTACAGTAAAGCTCGAGTAGCGATTTTTCTGACTTTTTTTAGCTCCCTCATTCTGATCAACTTCCTTTTGATTATCTTGCACCAAAGTATCTTTTACAATTGTTTTCCTAGGTTTTCCAGCTTTGCTACATAGTATATATTTGTGAGTAATATTACCATTCTTACGCTTGGTGGTGGATTTTCTAATTGAAAACCTAGCCTTCTGAGAATATTCAAGGTACATGTTGTATGCTTCGTTGAAGTTGTCAAAAACATCACCTTTAGTTGTTTTTTCTTCTACTGGTACGTCGGGAATCCAGTACTTACGGCCGTTTGGTGTGGGACGTCGACATTCATTATCGGATTCACTGTCCACATAAGGTGATACATCTACAAAATAAGCTAAAATTATCAGCATACATAATATATTAGAATTAAAAACGTCAAATACTCACGTGTGAATATATTATGATATAAAATATACACAATCATATAAAATATCTATGACATATGCACACGTATACTTGTTTCAAAAACCCTAAAAAATAAACATGGGTTTAAAAATAAATGACATCTGTATACGTATCTATGACATATGCAAACGTATAGATGTTTGAAAAATCATAAAACATAAACATGGGTTTCATATCCATCCAGTTAAAAACCCTAAAAAATAAATCATATTCGTAAAAATGTTTGAAAAACCTCATGTTTAAGAAAATATAAAACATATTCATGTATGAGAAATACAAAATTCTGATTAAAACATATTTGATATACTAAGAATTTGTTTTATAACATACGAGTACTTAAATCATATTACATACATCATGTTTGAGAAACCCTAAAAATGAATCAAAACAGGATCACATTTCTGATTGAAAAATATGTAAAAAATTACATATCACTTTGAAAAATAACCTAGTCATATCCATATCTATGAAAACCATAAAACACCTCAAACAAAAACCATAAAACATAAATCATATCTGTATGATGTCTTCACAAGTCAAAACAAATTATTTTTACAAAATCTGTTAATTATAGTACATATATTAATAATAATGTTACTTACCTGAAAGGTCATGTTCATCATATTCAATAACATCATGAACATCATGTGTAGGTGTATCTTCTGTCTGAACCTCCTGAAGAGTGGACTGATCTTCATCAATGATATGACGTGTGGAATCGTCCATTCGTGTTTTTTTTACCGATGATGATGATGATGAATGGGTTTGATCGTGTGTGTTTTACAGGTGAGATTAAAAAATGATTAAAGGAATTGATATTAATGAGAAAACCGTGATTTAGGAAACTGTGATTTAGGAAACTGCTATTGATCGTGTGTGTTTTACAACTGAGATTAAAAAGTAATTATGATTTTAATTAATATATTGAAAATGGAAAATACCTAAACTGCCCTCTATAAGTCTGGTTTATAAAAAAGAAAAACAATTAATTATCTTAATTCTGATTGGTCCTTCCTGGTTCTCGCAGTTCTGTACTTTCATTTGGTTCTGAAAAGAACCCAACACTATATATATATATATATATATATATATATATATATATGTATATATATATATATATGTATATATCTTTTAGTCGAACACAATTCCTTTAGTCCATTTATAAAGTCCACAAACTCATTTACTTGTTATTGGGTCATATGGCCCATTATGGTCTTAAATACTTAGCCCGAGAGCAAAACTTAGTCCATACTTCTTTCCATAAATCCAAAATACAAATCGAAACCCAATGGGCCTTTAGCCCATTAAGCTAAATTAAAACATAAGCTATAAGCTCATAAATAAGCAAAACCGCATAATCCCCAAGCCGAATAAGCCAAACCGAACACCAAATAAGCTATAAGCTTATTACATAAGCCAAAAACCAAATAAGCCATAAACTTAAAATATAAGTCAAAACTAAATAAGCTATAAGCTTAATATAAACTGAAACTAAATAAGCTAGCTATAAGCTTAATATATAAGTCAAAATCATAAGCCCAAAATCAATAAGCCAAAATCAAGTGGGCCGAGCCTATTTTGGCACCGGACCGAAACAACCAAACGGACCCTTAATGGGCCGGAACAAACCAAACACACCCTTCGGTTGGGCCAAGCCCACACCGAATCCACAACCACTCTTGGGTTGGGCCGAACAAACAAACGGGTCGGTTGGGCCGAGCCCACACCGAAACCATCCACACCGAATATCTCATAAGCCCAAATAAGTTATTCCTTAGCTTATTGAATAAGAAAAACCTCAAAATAAGCCCTTATAAGCATTTTTATAAAATAAAAAATTACCACAACAACCATTTTATTTAAACTCAAAAATCTTTTCTTTCTTTCCCTTTTTAGCCGGGAATGGGTTCTAGGAAAAACCCTATGTTCGTAGAAAACCTAGAAAACAAAACTACAAGGTACCTTTTGAAACATCTCAAACTTCAGGGGTAGCAAATGAAATAAATAAAAAAGCGGAGGGGGTAATATTGTCAACCACCCAAACTCACTCTATTCATCCACCAAACACACTTCACCTTCCACACATACACTCTCCTACATTAAACACCATTGCAACCACCGCGGGCACCACCACCATCAAAACACCACCAATTGGCCACGCACCACCACTCTCTCTATCGTCAGATGGCTCGTCACTCTTCCTCTTTTCGAGATTCATCTTCATTTGCTAAAATACATACTTTATCAGGTAATTATTGTTTGTGTATTAGTTGATAAGTAGTAAGTTGTAAATTAAGATTTATAAATCAAGTGTATGTTTAGTATTTGTTAGAATTGATCACCAGGTGTTCGTTAAAATGGCTGGAAAAAATGTGTTAGTTAAAATTGTTTATGAGATGTTTGTTAAAATGTCTGAATAAGAGTTTATAAGTGTGATACACTAATTTGAAGCATATGTGTTTAATATTGAATAATATGAGATGCACAAAATTACAATTTTCGTTTTCAGCAACTCAGAACACTTGAAAAGATGCTTCCAAAAGAACAAGAACATTCAGACAACTGTATGTTAGTTAATTTTGATTTTATATTTATTTTAGTGCATATGTATTAGTTTTTATGTGTCATTAAGGTATATGTTTGATTTATCTAAGTGTATTCAAGCATAACTTTGTTTGTTGGTTCAATGCATTTGTTCTAATATGGTATTAGGGCATCAGTTTGTTTGTTTGTTTAAGGCATCTGTTAGTAAAGTATTAAGGCATCAGTCTATTTGTTTTGTGCCTATGTATTATGGTTGTATTAGGGCATCAGTTTAATATTGTATTGTATTAGGGCATCAGTTATACATATTAAGGCATTTGTATGATTTAAGGGCATTTGATTATTTTAAGGGCATCCGTTTGTATATTTAAGGGAATCAGTTTGTATATTTTAAAGCATCCATTTGTGTACTTTATGTGGAGAAGTATGTATGAGTCATGTAATGAGATAGAACAGGGTATATCAGTGCGGTTTAAATTGGCTGTGTTTGATGGTCCAAGTGCTTTTTGTCCATTTCTTTTCAATAATGAATGCATAAATATGAATAAAAATAACTATATTATGAGAATATCTAAATTTAGGAGGTTGTATGCATTATAAATAGTTAGAAACACTCCTAATAGCAAACGACACATAATTGCAATTTCCGTACTCGCTTGCCCTACCGACATCGCCATCTTGACTAGCAATATTTTTCTCATTTTTGGTTAGCTCCTTAGTCGTTTCTCTTACCTATAAGGCTTTGTTATGCCATTACTGGATAAAATACATGACCACAAATAAATGTATATCACATTATTTCATTGACAAGGGTATAACATTTTATGGTTTTTATTCATGTCTTTTCAAATAAGTTGGTCCAATTTTGCCAACTACAATGAAGGCAAGCTAACTGACTTCTTCCTATTTGTATCACTTTTAGGGGTTACATTGTTTTCAGTCATGATAGTTTGTCAGCTAAAAATATGAGTTTTTTAATGTCATCATTTATGTGGTAATTGTGCTCATTATGTTTAAAATTCAGAAAGCAATCTAACTGCATTATTTTCCAAAAGGTTCTAATGTTCTCTTTGGTATTTCATACACCTGCTGGTGTATTCTTGTGGATGAACAATAAGATATCTACTAGTGTACTCGCTGGAGAAACTTCATTGCGGGTCTTGTTTTAGCTGCTCAAGTACCATCTCGTTACGTTGGATTCCCACATTTTGATTCTTTTGTTTTCAATTCTCTTCATGTGTTCCAATGCCTTCATACCAACAGAAGACGGAAATCCAAAAGTAGTTCTAAATAATGTTTTGATCTCGATCCTGATGCATGTGGAATCAGATTTTTTGTAGTTTGTTTGCTCTTGATATTGAGGTTAGCGTCGTAATCTTTCTAGTACTTTTGTGCAACTTTTTTATGGAATTCTCTCGTTCCTGGTAAGTAATTAATTTTGACGTTTCCTTAGGTTATGTGGTATGAAATGGATTGTCCAAAAACTGTTATTTAGCTTATAAAAAAATCAGATAATCGGAAACATAATATGTTTATACAAGTATTTAGGGCATCCGTTTGTATATTTTAGGGCATCCGTTTGTATATTTTAGGGCATTGTTTTGTATACTTTAGGGCATACATTTGTATACCAGCCATTTTTATATCTTGTTTATTGTTTATAGTTTTGAAATTAATGTGATTTTTGTATTTTTCGAATTTAAAGGGTTTTCTGGTTATAAGGAGAAGCAGATTAGTAGCTTACAAATAAGCTATATAGGAACATATTACAGAGACACAAATAACATCAGCCTCCTTTCATTTTTATAACAACACAGAGACACAAATTCATATCGATCAAAAACACCCAGATTCACATCAAAACGGCATTTTTAAAATCGATCAAAAACATAAACACAGATTCACATCAAACAGACATTCTAAAATCGATCAAAAACATAAACACAGATTCACATCAAAATACAAATAAAAAATACAAATGAAGAAGAGTAATGAAATAGAACATATGAACTCGAGCAATAGTAAGTCTATAATTATTCTTTGTTCAATTTATATGTTATTTTGTATATTATTGGGTAAATTATATCATAATTAGTATGCTTGTGAATCTGTGTAAAATTAGGGCATCCGTGTAGATTTATTGTAGGGGAACTTTGTGTATAGTATAACATTTGAGTGAATCTGTGTAAAAAATTGTTGCGGCATTTGTTTGTTTGAATTGGTGCATCAAGTTAGCTTTAAAGTTTATTGTGTGAAATTTGCAAACTTCATAAAGCAAACAATCTAATTCTAATAATGTTACATATTCTGGGTTGGGCAACTACTTTACTAATCTGCAAGTCAAGCTAGTGTGCTTTGATCACCTTATCACCATGGGTATCTCATATACAAACTGTAGGTGCAAATGGTACACATACATACTTTGTCATGTAATCCTACATAATTCTTATGAAAGCAAATTTGATCAGCCTAGATAGGGACCATCAGGACGTGCCTAGTGTAGAACACACAGCAGTCAAAACTACCTAGATGACTAGATCTAGCTCTAAGATTAGAGAAGCAAATCACCTTTGGATAGTGTTTACATGTCTTATGCCTTACAGAAAGAATAATCCTGGTAAAGAATGTACCATAGCAAATCACTTTAGTGCATCCGTTTGACGAACTTTAGTGCATCCGTTATGTTTAGTGTATCTGTTATGTTTAGTGCATGGACACATTAGGGCATATGTTTGTATGTTTAGTGTATCCATTGTGTTTAGTGCATCATTGGACATATTAGGGCATCTGTTTGTTTGTTTTTGTTTGTTTAGGGCATATGTTTGTATGTTTAGTGTATATGTTATGTTTAGTGCATCATTGGACATACCCAAGAAAGTTGGGATTCCACCTGTTAAGTTATTTTCTTGAATTACAAGACGAGAAAGTTTCGAGAGTAAACTTATCTCCTTGGGTATGCTTCCAGATAGATTATTTAGAGCGAGCCAAAGGTCTTTGAGGTTAGAACAACCAGACAAATTTGTTGGAATGACTCCATTGAATTTGTTTATGTTAAGATGAAGACGACGTAGCCTAGATAGACGACCAAGTTCATGAGGAATGGTTCCTTGAAAGCTGTTGTTCTCGAGAGAAATCTCACGGAGGAAGCTAAGGTTTCCTACATGAGGAGACAAGGAGCCTTCTAAGCCTTGCGAATTCAGTTGTAAAGCATTCACTCGTTTGTACCGCTTTCCACATGAAATACCACTCCAGTCACAGAAATGAAAGGAATGGTTCCACGAGGTTAGAACTTTGTATGGATAATGGGTGATCTTTGACTTGAATGACAACAACGCGAGATAATCGTTCTCATTACCGTCAGAGGAAGCAGAGACATTGGTGGAAGTAAGACATATTATTGCGAGACCGTAAAAGAGAAAAGAAATAGGAGAGAAACATAAGAAATTTTTTGCTTGAAGCGAATTCATTTTTGGGAATTTAATTAAATCATAAGAACAAGTATTGGCTGTTATCCTTAGTTTTGCAAGTTAACATCCTTATCAACTTGAGCAAATAAAATGAATAGATCATAATAACAAAAATTTAGTATAAATAAGATAATCATAAATTTCTTTTTGATGATGTTATATTTGTGACTTTAAGATTTTATAGTTGGTTTAATCATATTATTATATGTATGTCAGGTTTAACTCTACGTCATTTCACATGGATGCTTTTTAAACGAAATAAATATTTGCTGCCCAACACTGCGAAAAATAGTTTAAAAAATTTGTTACCAAATAATTTAAGCCACAAAAATTTTTTTGGCAATTAGGTTTTTTTATACCCTTATATTATTAACTGTTGCGATAGGGTTTTTATTATGAAATGCTAAACTAATATGGATGAGCTTTATGGTATTTTATCGTTATAGCTCTCTTTGTTGCGATGTCGCTGTTTTTTTAAACTGATGTTTTTTTTTCGAGTTAAATGTTAAGAAAGAAAGAAGATAGAAAATGAAATGAAACATAGGAGGTTGTGGTTCTCGGTAGATTTAAAGTGAAAATGAAAAGAAATTGGATAAGTAAAGTTAGTGTACTTCTTGTTGGAATATGTCCAAATATAAATTATATATGTCACGGTAAATTTATTCGAGCCTAAGGGACGCACACGTTAATATGTAGAACGACGTTTTAATATATTAAGGTAATATATTTAATTAGTGATTTAACAAACGATGGTTAAATGTTTAACGAGAAATAAATATTAGTCGTTAAAAGGTTAAAAGGGCTAATAAAGGAAGGGTGCGGTTTGCCCCTTTTCCCTCCTAGTCGGCCGAACCACCTTCTCTTGAGGAGGTGGGAGAGCTTGCTTACACACCAAACTATAAGGTGTGTAAATAGGGGTCTTGGGATGATTAAGAGCTCATAACTTGTAATCACTAATCCCTAAAAAAGACCCTAAATATCTCCCTTGTGTTCGACCGAGCCTCAAAAATCTTATAGGGTTTCATTTTTGGTTCGGGTGGCGTGCGATCTAACCCTAAACCTCATATGGTTTTAGTTTGCAATTAAAACCACAACCGTGGTGTTCGTTTCGTGTGTTGATTGATTCAAAGACGAAGAAGGTGATCGTTTGGTTAAAACAGTACCAGTACTAGCATACACGTTGCTTGCTAAGAACGTATTGTGTGTGTAAACTTAGAGGGATTATAGTTTTGATCCTATCGGTTTTCTGTGGTGGTTTACTATTGTGTTTATTCAAGGCGGCGTTTGTTAATTGCTAAAAGGTACGCAAATTCTTGAACTCTTGTTAATTATAAGTTCTATACTTGTTTGATCTTTCCGCTACGTACTCGTGATATATTTAAATGGTTAAATAGATGAAAAATCTCAACAGTGGCATCACGAGCCATCGTGTAGACTTTATAGTTACAAGGAGTAAAATTGGACACAAAATTAGGGTTCTTGATTAATTTTTAAGCCCTTTTGGCATTTTATGCATCAAGATTCAATTTTTTATTGGTTATAAAATTAATTAGACGAATTCTAGGTTGTATGCAATTTTATGATAAAACTTGATGTGTTTAACTTGTTAATTGATCAGTTTTATGTTAAAATTAATTGTTAATTTGGGATCCATGATAAATACATGCAATTTATTATGGACGGATATGTGATATAAATCTTATTAATTGTTAAAGATTTTATGCAAATATGATGATCAAGACTTAAACATACACATTAAATTTATGTGGTTTGGATCCATGACTTTAAAAGCTAGGGAAGACCTTGGCAGATGTCTTAATTGGGCCTAAAAGTTAATTTATGTGATATGTGGTATTTAATTGTATAAGGCTTACGTAATCGATTATATCGATGGATGTGGCTGGAGTTTATAGGACGAAAGAGCCTTTTATGAATACATACCTGTTTTAATTATTAGATAATTAAGGTCATATTTGATATTTTCATGACTTAATTGTTAAGTGTTGATTTGAATAAGTGTTATGTGTATTAGCTTCATGTTTATATTGTTTTATTTTAAGTATTGGACTTGTAAGAAAATAAAAAGGTTTTTTCGAAAAATAAACATAGACATGACTAATGACTATGAAATCAGATTTATTATGGACTATTTATAGTTCATAATGTGTTTTCCAAATTAAAGTTTTATTTCTATCAATGACGTAATTTGCATAAGTAGTACTTAGTTGCAAGGATAAGGTTCAGGGAGACTCATCAAGACTTCGGTCTTGTAGATACCATTACCCTATAATACCTGACTACGTTGTAGTTTCCTTACCTTGCATACTATTTAGGAAGTCGCAAATGGTCTAGGGTTTGAATAGTTTTTAACCATTCTTTAATCTTTTTCCGCGATAAAATATAAAATTTTTATATTTGAAAACACGTTGAATCGTCATTTTTAAAAGGTAACACTAATTATACATTATATGTATTGAAAATATGTGATACCGTAATAAATAACTTAATTGAGTAAAGTTTTTATTAAAATCTATGATACGAAGATGTATGCATGCTTCTTCGTATATATTTGTCACGACAAATATAATACCCTTTTTAAATAAGTTATTGCCTTCCAATTTGTAAAAACACTTGTAGATGCTTTTTACTATGCGTGAGACGTATGTAGATCGTAATCCCAAGGTGATTATACACTTTTTCGTGAGACGTTAGTGTTACATAATCATAGTTTTTTATTGGACGACTTAATCGGTTTATAGGTGAGACATTAGATCGTGGCATAGATGGGATGAAACATGTTTACTAGAATATTATTGTAATAAAGTAAGTCCCATAATGTTCTAGGAATTGCACCGGTGGCAATTATTGATCGCCAATTACCTTTTGAGTACACAATCACTAGCAGATCAACTGATGTGGTGGTGGTACGTCAAGTTGGATCCTAGTCTTTAGAAAATTAATTGTTTATT
>BQNB010092157.1:0-26682 GCA_026074375.1 Tanacetum coccineum | reverse complement strand
TTGTTTGAGAAGTAATTTGGAAAGAATTGTCACAGGATTTATACTATACATATATAAATTTGACTAGTGCTTACACACGCTAACCAAAAACCTAAGGTTACTACTGCTACAACATCAACTACTAAAGGAATTCTTCTTCAAGAGCCAAGTAAATCAATAACAACAACAACAATAATTCTTTCAAAGGACAAGGGTAAAGGTATAATGGTTGAAGAACCTTTGCAGATGAAGAAGAAAGATCAAATCAGCTTTGATGAACAAGAAGCTATAAGATTACAAGTTGAATTTGATAAGGAAGTGAGGCTTGCAAGGGAAAAAGATGAAGCCAATGTAGCCTTGATTGAAGAATGGAATGATATTCAGGCTAAGATTGAGACTGATTATGAATTGGCTCAAAACTGCAAGCATAGGAGCAAAAAGAGTTGACTATTGATGAGAAGGCTACACTGTTTCAACAACTCTTGGAGAAAAGAAGAAAGCACTTTGCAACTAAGAGAGCAGAAGAAAAGAGAAATAGACCACCTACAAGAGCTTAACAAAGGAGTATTATGTGTACTTACCTGAAGAATATGGCAGGATGGAAGTCTAAAGACTTGAAGAGCAAGTCCTTTGAAAATATTTAGAAATTGTTTGACAAAGCTTTCAAGAGGGTGAACACCATTGTTGATTTCAGAACAGAGTTGGTGGAAGGTACTGAAATGGAAGAAAGTTCCAAGAAAGCAGAAGTAATGGAAGAAAGTTCTAAGAAATAAAATATAGCATAAGAAAGCAGTTCAAAAAGAGCAGGAGATGAGCTAGAACAAGAGAATACAAAGAAGCAAAAGGTGGATGATGATTAGGAAGCAGCTAAGATGAAAGAGCTCATGAAAATGTTTCCTGATGAAGAGGAAGTAGCAGTTGATGCTATACCTTTAGCTACTAAATGTTAGGATTAAAAGACTTCTTAATGATCTTAGAGTTACTGCTGTTAAGGTATTAGTTACTGCTGCTAAGCATAAATTAGTGTTGTTAGTAATCTTAATGAAATTTATGCTAAGTAGTTAGTACTGCTAGTTTCTACTGCTAGTGTAAGTTACCACTGCTATTGTATATTACTACTGCTAGTTACTACTAGTAGTGTAACTTAGTACTGCTAGTATATGTTAGAACTGCTAGAGTAAAGTTAGTACTGCTGGTAAAGATTAAAGAAAATATTCTAAGTAGTTACTACTGCTTGTATATAGTTAATGCTGCTGGTGTATAAGTTACTACTGCTAGTGTTCAGAGTTAGTGCTGCTAAAAGATTACAACTGCTAAAAGGATAAAGACTGCTCAGAAAAGATAAAGATTGCTTATAGATCAAGATTACTTAGTTGATAAGGATTGTTATTTATAGAATAGATCTTTAAGAATATTCTAAGTTTTTGTAATATATTGTAAATCGACTAGGACTCCTTGGTGTATAAAAGGAAATCCTAAGGTATAGAGTTCTATGTATCAAAAACGAGTCATTCATAGAATTGTCATAGCTTTAAGTTTTTGTAACCCTAATACTAGTTAGAGTATTCATATTAATATATTGAAGCTTTTGTTTGTTAATCTGTGTATTCATTAAAATTACTATTTCATTGAAGAATTCTTCTTATATTTGAGATTATATTCCGCATAATCTTTAGTATTATCAAACAAAGTTTCTACTATAGTTGTATAGGATTTATCTTGCATAACTAAACTTTACACAAGCTAAGAAATTCAAGATCCATTGAAGTGGGAATCAACATTTAACCATCGGATAGTCCTCAAATCCGCACCATAGCATATAAACGCATAGATCTTGAACTTGACGGTTGGAATTTGCGATTACATGTGTCCTTTCTGAGAATAATTTGCTTGTACAATTCTAAATAACATTTTCAAATACTAGACTCATAGTTGACTTAACTTGTGATGGTAATGGGTTGATATTTTAGATTCGACTCCCAAATGAAAGTCATAGATCTCTCTCTCCCGGTTTTGTGGCTTCTTGAATCATCAAAAGGGCAGTTCGTATGAATGAATTATGACCAAAACGGTGTAACTATGTCAACATATAACGTGTTATCATTAACTGAGGGAAAGTAGTGATCCCGAGTTATTTAACCATCAGATCATGCTCAAATTAGTACCATAGCATATAAACGCATAGATTTTGAACTTGACCGTTGGAATTTGCGATCACATATGTCCTTTCCGAGAATAATTTGCTTGTACAATTCTAAATAACATTTTCAAATACTAGACTCTTAGTTGACTTGACTTGTGATGGTAATGGGTTGATATTTTAGATTCGAATCCCAAACGAAAGTCGTAGATCTCTCTCTCCCGGTTTCGTGGCTTCTTGAATAATCAAAAGCGCAGTTCGTATGAATGAATTATGACCAAAACAGTGTAACTATGTCAACGTATAACGCGTTATCATTAATTGAGGAAAAGTAGTGATCCCGAGTTATTTAACCATCGGATCATCCTCAAATTCGTGCCATAGCATATAAATGCATAGATCTTCAACTTGACCATTGGAGTTTGCGATCACATATGTCCTTTCCGAGAATAGTTGACTTTGCTTGCAATTATTTCTTCTTTATGAATTTCGTAGTTAATTTGCCTGGAACCGGGAAGTTATCCCGCGTATAACTGAAAAGCATCACCAGACGTGTTCCGACTTTTGTTTAAGCGCAGTCTTTTTACGACTATCACGTTTTGAGTTAACGAGCATGCTTTTAATTCTATTTTATTTTTACCCTTGGGGCTAAATTTGTTGTATACCGATATCATCTCGACTCGTCCGTTTAACATCTCGTGTATAACGATATCATTTCGACTCATATGTTTAACATCTCATGTATATCAATATCACCTAGACTCGCCCGTTTAACATGTCTTGTATAACACTATCATCTCGACTCATCAATTGAACATCTCATGCATATCGATATCACCTCGACTCATCCCTTTAACATGTCTCATATAACAATATCATTTCGACTAATCCGTTTAACATCTCATGTATAATGATATCATCTCGACTCATCCGTTTAACATCTCATGTATAACGATATCATCTCGACTCATCCGTTTAACATGTCTTGTATAACGATATCATATCGACTCATCTGTTTAACATCTCATATATATCGATATCACCTCGACTCCTCCGTTTAACATGCTCGTATAACGATATCATATCGACTAATCCGTTTAACATCTCATGTATTATCCATCTTTGATCAAGTTTTAATCATACAATCATCGTATTTATGCAGCTACCCGCGTCAGTGATTTGACTCGCGATGCTAATAGGATTAAATTTAGCTTTCTATTCCAAAATCAAAGTTGTAGAACTCTCTCTCTCCCGGTTTTGTGTCCAGTTTAAAAATTAAAAGCGAAGTTTGTATAAAAGAGTTATGTCCATAGCAATGTAACCTTGTCAGCATATGTTGTGTTATCATTTATTCTTCATGTGTTCTTCGGTTCGTCACTTTATTCTTTCTCGGTCTATCTTTTATCAAATATTTAATAACCTAATCAACGTTCATGGGTCATGTATCTGGATGCAACCTCCAACCGAGCTATATTCATATTTATGCAGCTAGCCGCATCGCGAGTGTTTGACTCGCTTCATGAAGTGATTTTTTCAGTCACTTGACTCATGATGGGAATATAAAACATTCTAAGTGTTAGATAGCAAACATGTAATCAAGTCACTGAATAAATAGTCATTCATTAATTTATCTTCAAGACGTTCAATCTGAGTCTAAGAGAAAGACTCACCTGATTGACACAAATAGGGATTTTTTTAATATAATTTTTTAAATTATCTATTTAAAATAGTTAAGTAGGCAATTTTTATTACATTTTAGTCATATTCGGGTTGACACGAACCCGAATTGACTCGACAGACCCGAACCCGATTAACACAAATTCAAATAGGGTCGGGTTCGGGTATGGTTTTCAGTTTTGACCCGACTTTGACTAGAACCCAACCAACCCAACCCGACTAACACCCCTACTCGTATATATGCACATATACTATCTTATAATTTTTGTGAATATATTAACTAAAGTTGGTTTATTATCTTTTTTTTTGTTTTTAAATTCGTTTCTTATTACTCTTTTAACTAAACAAAATTAAGTGGATTATTTTGACACCACGCATCTTCTGCCTTCCTAGCAAGTAGCAACCGCAATCGTTGCACAAGTCATAGCCAGATAGCCTCTCTTCTCTACTGATCTATACTGATCTCACCAATGTACGTCTCGTTTAAGGTATCATGTTCTTATCTATATATCTAGTTTCCACACCTCAATTCATAAATGCTTTTGTTAAGATGTTATTTTTCTTTAAGGAGACCCTTTTTACCTTTTTTGAATGATTAATGTTTATATATGCTTTTTGGAGGGCACGCTTAATCTGTTACAGTCTTATAGGAAACAGGATTACGGCAGTTCTTGATGCTTGTGGACCAATGGTGATTACACTATCTCAATCTCAACTATATGTTTATTTTCGTGATGTAGTCTGCTTCAATATATATATATCACATTTGATTTGGGTAAAATTGTTAGAGAATAAATATGGCCCAAGCCCGGCTTGTGGGTTGGGTCCATTAGGGTTTGCTTATCTCTTGTAATCTATAAATAGTGGTTGAATAATAAATCATAACCCACGGGGTTTTCATTGTCTTACATGGTATCAAGAGCACGTTTAATCCTTAGACCTAGTGGCTGTTGAGCCGCCTCTCATAGGCCACCCGTCAAACCTTTGGCCGCTGTCACCACCATTATCTCATATAAAAAAAACCTTAATCACCAGCAACAGCAGATCCACAAACCGCCATCACCGCTACCCCCAATAATCTTCACTCGCCATCACCACCACGTTTTATCGTTTTATACTTTTATCCATTGGGGATCGTTTCCAGATCTAAAGCATAGATCCACTTTGGGTGAATAAAGAATAATATATCTAAAACATAGATCCAATTGAAGTAACGTTGGAAGGTTTATGGTTCATCATATCAGGTTATGCTTCATCCATGGGATTTGTATGTGGCTTAGCCTTAAGGTTTTATGGAGGTTGACTGCCACGAGATTTATAAAAGTTAGAATGTTATGATGAGTACTCATGGGTGCAAAAACAATGATATTAATTAGCAACCCCAATGACGTGGCACTTGTTTTGGAGTTGTTATGGTGACATGAAGTTATGTTTGATCGGCTCATCAAATAGTTGTTGTTTTGATTTTTTTTTTAATATAGTTCTTTAATTTTTTTTTATGTCGAATCCAAGGTATTAATTCCCGAGACGACTTTTGTTGGTGTCGAATCTAGGGTATAAGTCCCGAGACGACTTTTGTCGAATCTAGGGTATCAAGTCCCGAGACGACTATTGTCGAATCTAAGGTATAAGTCCCGAGACGACTTTTGGTTTTCGGCAGATAGATACAGGTTGAGTCTGCCATCTTTGACAGATAGATATACCTTGAGTCTGCCGTGTTAAGCAGATAGATACAGATACAGATACACGTTGAGTCTGCCATCTTCGACAGATAGATATACCTTGAATCTGCATGAATAATTTTTATTTCTTAGTTTTTTTTTTCTCCAGTCCGAGCTTTCGCGATTTCGCCACTCGGACTGCGGGGGAGTGTTAGAGAATAAATATGGCCCAAGCCCGGCTTGTGGGTTGGGTCCATTAGGGTTTGCTTATCTCTTGTAATCTATAAATAGTGGTTGAATAATAAATCATAACCCACGGGGTTTTCATTGTCTTACAAAAATTAGTACTATAAGGTTAAACATCTTTTATCTTAAATAGGTTGATTTGGTCAAGCAGAGAGCTAGTTGTGCTTTGTCTATATGGGTGATTATGGATGTAAAGTGCCTAAAATATGCATATCAGATGGCCAATGTTAACACTTATGGGACAACCTACAAAGTTTGTGAGCATACATGACTTTGAGATAATTGTGATATACGAATGATGCAGATCTTGTAATAAATTGAAATGTATGTACATTTTTATTGAGATTTATGACAGTTGTTGCTATAGGATCACCAAATTGCAAAAATTAGTGTTTATACAAGTACTAGCTCCATATCAAACAAAAGGTACCCTGCTACCTGTTGGACACTTGGGCATTTAAAAAAAGAAGTGTTTAATGCTTATATATTTTTCTATGTAGGAACCCAGAGGAGATTCAGGAGATGTAAGATGCTGCTGATTTAATTGTGCGTCTACTAGAGTGGTACGGGCGCTAGCATAGTAGACGACTAGCTGAGCATTCTTTTTAAGTATGTGTATTATCTGGTTTAACTTACAGTCTCTATTAGGGGTGAGCATTGGGTCGGAACCGACCCAAACCAAATTAAACCGAAACCGAATAAGGAAAATTTAGCAACCGATAACCGAACCGAATATACAATATACAAACCGAAACCGAACCGAGTAAGGTCAGTTCAGTTCGGTTTCGGTTCAAATAAGTGTGTTCGAGCCATATAAGGGTATTTTGACCCGAACTGAACTGAAATCGAACCGAACCGATTATAACCGAAATAATACGAAACTGAGCCGAATAAGGTCGGCTCGGTTTCGGTTGGTTTGTCAGTTCGGGTCGGTTTTCTGGTGAGTTTGCTCAGCCTTAGTTTCTATAGTGTTCACTTTTTTCAGATTCATTATCATAAATTTAGTTTTTTATGATACTATACTAGTTTGTTGTAGATATGATGCCACTATTTTGACCAAGACCAAAAGTCATCTTCTTTTGTGGTTGATTCATCTTTTAATTAAACCAGGCGTGCTTAATGAGTTGCACTTGCTAGAAGCTTATCCAACAAGCTAGAGGTAAATTCAGTTCATTTCAGTTCTTAGGCATACTAATTTGCTAAGTATTTTTGTGTTACATGAGATAATCATTTGCTTTTTTTCAAAGACGCTCACAAGTATACTTACATAAGCTACTAATTTTTGGCTTATAATGCTTTTGTTACATAATCTTGCTTATATCTTATGCCTAAAATGGTTTTGTTACAAATAGAACTTATAAACTTACGATGTAACAAAGCAAAGAGTTTTTGTATCATTAGATGATATTTTGTTAGCCTTTTCATAGCATAACAGTATTATTGACTTAATCTCATGTTTGTTTTGTAGATACAGAGTTAGACATTACATTTCAACAAACAGATTATGGACGTTGGCCTGACTTGATTGATTATGGAAGCATTCTAGTCTTTCACCAAGTTCGCATGCCCTGCAAGTTTTTGTTCTATTTTTTGGGTTCTTGTGAAATTATTATGTACCTTAGAATATCGGGTTTGGAATTTATAATGTTCTGAACTTGTACCATTTCTTTTATATATTATGTATTGGTTCGTATATTTTATGTAGGTTGATATGGATAATTAGTTTCAATTATATCTGTTCTGAGCATATAAATACAGAACCTGTATAAAAGGTAGTAATAATTTAGCAACGAAATTTGCATCATAGTATTGTCGTTGCAAATATTTTAAAGTTGGTAAAACAAAGTTTGTTGCTAATTAGCAACAACAATAATCATTGCTAAATATGAAAAATAGCAACGACTTGAAGGTTAGCTGAAGTTAACAACGACATCAATTTTCGTTGCTATATAGCAACCAAATCCAAAAATCAGCAACGATTTTGCAGTTAGCAACGGGCAACATAGCAACAAACCATTTTCGTTGTTAAAGTCGTTGCTAACATCAATCAGCAACGTAATTAGGTTGTTTAGCAACGATTTTTGCTCGTTGCTATTGGCAGTTTTTCTAGTTTATGAGCGTGTGGTCGAGGTTCCACAACATGTGGAATTGAATATACCAAGGCTGGGTGTGTGAACCCCAAATTGTTACACATATATAGCAATTTGTAAATAGGTTTATTATACATCAACTTGCAACTATAAAATGTATGCGTGTCTTAAAAACAAGCGTAGAATATATAGAAATCGAAACCGTAAATTCCGTCGGTAATCCGTTTGTGATGATGAGAGACAACAAATGAATAACCTTCCGTCACTAATCCGTTGGTAATTAATGACGGATTACCATCGGATCTTCGCTCGTCGATAATCCGTTGATTATCCGTCGGTAATTAACGACGGATTACCAACGGATCTTCGTCCGTCGATAATCTCGCGTTTTTCTTGACGGAATCTCCCATCCATCATTAGTCCGTCAAAGATCCGTCAGTATTTGTTGACCGATTACTAACGGAATTTCTTGCATCGGTATTCAGTCGGGAACAATATCTGTCATTAATCCGTTGGTAATTCCGTCAGTAACTACCGACGGATTTATGTCCGTCAGTAAATCCTTCATTGTTGCCCTATTTTCTAGTAGTGGGATAATCTAAGACAAGATAAGTGTAACAAAGTTTAGAGAATAAAGTAATCAGTTAGGGTTGAAAGAAGATGATCGTGAATTTAGGGTAAAGATTATTTATAACTACTAGTATAGATTAAGATTTTCTTTTGACAGCTAAAGACTACTTTATTCCATGAGATGCCCACTCGGTTGAATCTTTCTCTTCGAGGCCTTGACATCCCGTCTATTATTTGCCCTCTTTATAGTATTGCTGTGGAATCAACTTCGCACCTCCTTTTCTCTTGCCAATTGGCTCGTCAGTTAATGATTAAGGTTGTTCAATTGTGGGAATTAGAGTATCAAGACTTTCACTCATATGAGAATTGGCTTCTTTGGTTCAAAAATCTCAGAGTTTCCAAACGGCTCAAGGATGTGTTTGAAGGCGTTTGTTACATTTCTTGGTGGGTTATTTGGAAGTTTCGCAATCAAGTTTTATTTAGGATCAACTTCCCTCGTTTAGATCTCCTTTTTGACAATATTGTTCGCTTGTCTTTTCATTGGTGCTCTAGTTGTTGTAGCTCAAATTTTGATTGGAACACTTGGATGAAAAATCCTAGTTCCATTATTTTGTAATCTTTTCCTAGCTCCTTGCTAGTTTTTATATAAATTGCCATTCAAAAAAAAACATCTTTAAAACCATATGTCTCATTTACTTAATCCATGTATGCCCATAACACAAAAATAGAATGTTAAAGTAATATATTATTTAATAAAATTCAATTGTTTTAGATTAAGCTATGGCTGAGTATGCTACCGTCTTTCTATAAATAGGAATGACTCCATCAAGGTAAGAGCAAACTAAACCACATCTATTCAAACTTTTGATAATCATGTCTCTTATAGAAGAAAAACCTATTCGCCCCATTGCCAACTTTCCTCCAAGCATTTGGGGAGATGAGTTTCTTATCTATGACAAGGTATACTTAAATCAAGCTCTTTAGATATCCCATAAAATGATTAACATATATTTTTGTTTGAATTTTACTTAAACATATTTTCTTTTGTTATGTTCTATATATGACTGAATGTAGCAAGTAGAGCAAGGGGTGGAACAGATGGTGGAAGGTTTAAAAAAAGAAGTCCGAAAACTACTAAAAGAAGAAGCTTCGGATATTCCTATCATGAATCATGCCAATTTGTTGAAGTTGATTGATGAAATCCAACGCCTCGGCATACCGTATCTCTTTGAACAAGAGATTGATCATGCATTGCAACATATTTATGAAACATATGGCGATAACTGGAGTGGTGACCGCTCTTCTTTATGGTTCCGTCTTATGCGGATACAAGGATATTATGTTACATGTGGTTAGTACATGCACACACTATATATACAACTAAGCATTTTAATTATCTTCTTCAAAACTCAAAGTAGAGTAATGTGAAACAAGGATAATACGTACGTTGCATGTGGTTAGCACATGTACATGCACACTGTGACGGAACCAAGGTGGATACCGGGGTTCCCTGGATACACGTGGATTTTTGTGACGTATTGTTAATTATGTTAAAAACCTTCAATTTTTCTTAAATGCATATAATTCTTAAAAATTCTGTTTATAGTCTTGGTTGGTTTATATACTAAATACATCTGGTCACTTTGTGTTCTGATTTTGTCACTAAAAATACACACACCATGCAATAAAGCATTTCGATTATATTTTTAAGAACTAAATTACAGTATTAAAGACGTTATATTGAGTATGGTTTTGTACAGTTAAACTTACTTAGTCATTCAAACGAAAATACTTTTTATATGTTCACATGAGTTTGGTTTAATGAATATACAAAAAAAATTTAGCTACTCACTTTAAAAAAAAAAAACAACCTACTTATTTCATATTTTTGAAAAAACTAGATATCTTATGCACCGTTCGTTAAATAAAATTAATCATAACATTATGACGAGCAGAAAATCAACTTTTATTAGATATAGACGCTTTTATTTACTTTCGACGATTTTTGTTTTCAGTTTTGTTTTTGTTAGTGCTGAAATTTACATCGTGAAGAATCACATGTGATTTGTAAAACCAAGTGTCATTTGTAATCCTTTTGTAAAACCAAATGTCATTTGTAATCCTTTTTTTATATGAATGAATACAGATGTTTTTAATAACTATAAAGACGAAAACGGTGCGTTCAAGCAATCGTTAGCGAATGATGTTGAAGGTTTGTTGGAGTTGTACGAAGCAACGGCTATGAGGGTACCAGGGGAGATAATATTAGAAGATGCTCTTGTTTTTACACGATCTCATCTTAGCATTATAACGAAAGATACTCTTTCGACCAACCCTGCTCTTTCTACCGAAATACAACGGGCACTAAAGCAGCCCCTTTGGAAAAGGTTGCCGAGAATAGAGGCGGTGCAATACATTCCTTTCTATCAACAACAAGATTCTCATAACAAGACTTTGCTTAAACTTGCTAAGTTAGAGTTCAACTTGCTTCAGTCATTGCACAAGGAAGAGCTCAGCCAAGTGTCCAAGTAATAATATAATAATATATATATATGTTGTTGCTTCGTTAGTATCTATACATTATTAATAAGAAAAGAAAAAAAAGCTAACAGTAAAGCATAATGTATGATGTCAATAGATGGTGGAAAGCATTCGATGTCAAGAAGAACGCGCCTTATTCAAGAGATAGAATCGTTGAATGCTACATGTGGGCACTAGGTGCACGCTTTGAGCCGCAATATTCTCCGGCTAGGATTTTCTTCTCAAAATTTGCTGCAATTATAACTCTTATAGATGACACTTTTGATGCGTATGGTACTTTCGAAGAGCTTACCATCATTGCTGAAGCAATTCAAAGGTATCTCATCTGTCTATACATGAACTTAGAACTCCATTCTATTAAAAAAGAATCATATCACAGCAGTATGTGACAAGCCTATTCACCCAAATATTCCTAACAGAGTTAACAAACAACAGGTATGCCAACCTTCTTCCCCAGGAAGAAACCATAAGCTGTATTAGCAAATCGTTCACTAATAGTACGAATAGATTCCACCAGAATAACCACATCAATCCCATTACCCCCGGGTGCAAACAAAGTATGAACATTCTGGTAGCATAAGATGGCTTACCGGGAGCATTACCAGCAGAAGCATTTGCTTCTTGCGTAGGCGGTGATGGGTTTGGTCCCACACCTAAAGTATTCACCATAGGATATTCCATAGCAACAGTCTCCTCAACCACTGATGGTGATACAACCTTTATAGCAGCATCAACACGAGGAGTAGCATCATTCAGAATCCTATCAGAACCCAAAGTCGAACAAGTACTAGTATCCGTAGTTATCTTTTCCTGTGATTATTATTCCTCCCTCCCGCATCCAAGAAACAACGATTCATGATTAAGTCATGCAATAACAAGCAAACCACTCAAACCGAATCCTACAACCTTGACATAACATGACTTGGATCAATTGATAAACTAAAACCCTAACGTGTGTTTGATCTCAATAAACCCAAGTAACAAGGATAATCACGTTATGATAATACAGCGTGGATCGAATCAGAAGTACAACCAAACGCGATGTTAAAGGTAGAAAATCCTAACTTGATTTACTAAACCTTAGCGAACCAAAAAGACGAATCGCAAGAGGCAATCAAGAATAAACATAAGGTGTTAATTCCTTACAACAATTGCGATTAGAATGATGAGATCGATTAGACTTGAAGAAAACGAATTAGGGATAAAAGAGTTGTCACCAAATCGCTGAGAGGTATGACTTTTTTCTTTTCAGTCGTAACTACTTTTCTTATTATACATTAAAACAGTTGTTCGAACTAAGGTGGATCTGGGGGATCCCTGCACCACCCATGGATTTTTGTGACACTGGGTAATCATGTTATAAAATCTTTGATTTTTTAAAATGTATGCGCGTTATTTAAATGTTTGTGTTTGTAATTCTAGTTAGTTAACTTAAGATGAAAATTGGTAACTTGGTGTTTTTAGTTTCGTCGTACGTTAGCTACGCGGGGTGGTGGGGGGGGGGGACATACTAAGCAATAAAGCATTGATCGATTAACTTCTTAAGTACTCAATTTTGACGGCTAGGGTTTTGTGAGATAGGGTTTATAAGTTAGATATAAAAAACTACTTTAGCAAAAACAATAAAGCAAAAATAATTAAAACGGGATCCCTCTGATCACCGACGTGTAGTAAGGGGGGGTAGGTGTCGATCATGACCAAAAGATAGCAATTTTTTATGGTAGATCTAACCTAAAACTCGGATACCATGTAAGATAATAGAGATTATTATTTAATTTAATGAGTTACATATGTAAGATAGCTTGTCTATTTATAAAAAATAGATAGTTTGGATAATCAACAACATAAAACCCTAAACCTAATGGACCACAAACTCACTGTCAATAACCTAGTCACCTAACAAAATTCAGTAATAATGTCAATATATGCTAGTTTACCCCTCATATGAGACAACAAAAAGTGAAATAAAATTATGGTTTTGTAAAATTAAACTTACTTAGTCATTCAAAAGAAAATATTTTCTATATGTCCATATATACATAGATATCTGCACATTTAAACAAAGTGTGCATTATATTTGCTATTTCTATTATATTAACGAGTTGAACCACCCAATTTATGTATTTTAATCGGGTTTATTATACAAAAATCAAGAAAACAAGCGTGTAATATATAACTTATATTACAACATATTAATGATGAAAAAGAATCTAATCGTTTTTCTATATAACTTAACACAAATGTTTTCAGTAACTATAAAGACGAAAACAGAGTGTTCAAGCAATCAGATTGCTAAGGACTGTTGACGGTTTGTTGAGTTGTACGAAAGCAAACAAGTATATGAGGGTTACTAGGGGAGATTATATTAGAAGATTGTCTTGTTTTTACACGATCTCATCTTAGCATTATAGCAAAAGATACTCTTTCGACCAACCCTGCTCTTTCTACCGAAATTCAACGGGCGCTAAAGCAACCCCTTTGGAAAAGGTTGCCAAGAATAGAGGCGGTGCAATACATTCCTTTCTATCAACAACAAGATTCTCATAACAAGACTTTGCTTAAACTTGCTAAGTTAGAGTTCAACTTGCTTCAGTCATTGCATTTTTTTTAAAAAAAGTGGGGAAGAGCTCAGTATTATGTCTAAGTTCTATACTATACATATAGCCTCCACCTTAACTCTTGATGTTTATTCTATCAAATTATTACTATTTATTTTCTATGATCTTTTGGTTTTTCTTATACTAATCGTCACATCCTTAGTATCTATGAGATTAAAAAAGAAAACCAAATCTAAAAGTAAAACATAATGTTTGATGTTACAATAGATGGTGGAAAGCTTTCGATATCAAGAACAACGTAGCTTATTCAAGAGATAGAATTGTTGAATGCTACCTTTAGGGACTAGGTGCATCGCTTTGAGCCGCATTATTCTCGGCTAAGAATTTTCTTCGCAAAAGTTATTGCAATTTTAACACTTATAGATGACACTTATGATGCCTATGCTACATGTGCACACGTACACATACATGAACTTAGAACTTCATTCTATTAAAAACCATGTATAAATCAAACTAATCACACAAGTTGATCAATTATCAAAGAGTGGTCAATTACCATGATTAGCACGCTATCAGAATACATAAAAACCTATATACAAAAATTATTCATGGATACTTCAAAGAATATGGAGGAACTTTGCAAGGAGGGAAAAACAGATGTGTTTAACTGCGGCAAAGAATCTGTAAGTATCAACACCTTTCTTTTATTAAAAAAAAATCACATGACTGTATACATTGCCATGCACAGATGAAAGAGATTGTTAGATGCCATTTGGTTGAAGCAAAATGGGTAAATAAGGGACACATACCAACCACTGAAGAGCATGATTCAGTTGGATTCGTTACTGGCGGTTCTAACCTGATGCCAACAAATTGTTATCTTGGCATGAGTGATATAGTTACAAAAGAGGCTGTCGAATGGGCTGTCTCCGAACCTCCTATTTTTAAATACTCATGTATACTTGGTCGACGCCTAAATGATATCGTGGGCCACAAGGTACGTACACCCTTTTCTAGTAGTCCCTGCACATAAACTCCTAGTTTACGCCTGAGCCTATCTAACCAATTTTGTTAATATAAATACAGGACGAGCAAGAAAGAAAGCATTTTTCATCGAGCGTTGAAAGTTACATGAAGGAATATGATGTCAATGAGGAGTATGCCCAAAACTCGATGTACAAGCAAGTAGAAGATGTGTGGAAAGATATAACACGAGAGTACCTCATAACTAAAAACATTCCAAGGCCACTATTGATGGCTGTGATCAATTTGGCACAGTTTCTGGAAGTTCAATATGCAGAAAAGGATAACTTCACACGTATGGGAGACGAATACAAACATATCGTGAAGTCTCTACTCGTTTATCCTATGAGTATATGACTCCCAATCATATCCTTCTTGCATGGCCTATCATATATATCATATATATTGAAAGGGTTAACCATGCATGTCTCTATGGAGAGAATTTCTCAAACTAGTTGGTATTTCTTATTCGCAATAATAAATCGGGCGCATAAAATTGTATTCAACTATATGCCGATATCTATTTACATATCATACAACTAATTAAAATATTCAAGGATGGTATTATACTTCTATTTTGTGCAATAATAATGGTATTATTTTAAAAGTTTGGTACTTTTTTCCTCACACCCACAAAATTACCAAACTTTTATTAAAAAGGTACGCAACCTTTGATACCATTATTGCACAAAAGAAAAAAGTACAATACTGTTAATGTAATATTTTAGTTTTATGATACTTTAAATACGAATCGATCTATATACCTTGATACCCTTTTATGCAGAAAACCCTAATAAATAAAAAGTCGATATGTTGTACTACACATATCACACGACTTTCCATTTCCTGTTTGTATTTTCAGTTAGTATGTTATGTGTATTGACATGGTTGTGTTATTTGTAATAGTTTGATTTGGATCGTTATTTGTGAATATTATGATTTTGTTTTATAGCTTTGGAATGAATAAGTAGATTTTATCATAGTTTTGGGTCAACACGTAATGTTTTGGTAGATTTTTTCGAGAAAAAAAAATCTAAAAATGCAACAGTTGTTGCTCTTTTTTTTTTTGCATACGAGCCATTTTGCGACCACATATGTAGTCGCAACTTGTGCAGAGAAATTAATATAGTTTGCCACTTCGCGACCACTTTTGTGGTCGCAACATAATTTATATAATGATTATCTTTTTCAAAAATGATATTTAAAAAATATTTTTTAATAGAATAAATCACTTCGTGGCCACTTTTGTGGTCGTAATTTAATTGCCTAAATAATTATTTGCTTTAAAACAAATAATTGAATAAATAGGGATAAATACTTCGCGATCACTTTTGTAGTAGCAACTTAATTATCTCATTTATTATTTTTTGTATTTATATAAAATCAGTTCTGATAATTTTTATTGATTAAATAAGTTGCGATGTCTCTAGATTGCTTTGACTAGTTTTCTGTTGAATTTTTCTAGGCCCCACATGTGATCGCAATTTTCCTTTTTTAGTGATCGCAATATTACCTTGCTACGAGATCATTGCGTTCGAAACGCTTGTTTTGGTCATTTGGAGACCACATATGTAGTCTCAAGATGTCATATTGTAGTATGGAGTTGCATCATGCTAGATATAGGTTTTAATTAGGTGTATGTGAGCTATGCCATTCTGATTGAAGCACCCATCGTGCACTAGCTTTTGTTTTAATAATTATGTATCTCACAATGTCCCGTTGCAATGCACTTAAATCACATTTGTGAAAAGCACTCCCCCTCACATCTGGCATTGTTCATTCCAAATAATATTAATATATTAGAATGAACAGTATTTTCACTATACCTCTAATATAATAATTAAATGTTTAAAACTCCCTTTCAAAATTAAATTACTTTTCAATTTTAGTCCAAAACACTAAAAATTTAACTCCCCCTTTTACATAAATCCGGTTTTCTAACTTTAAATATAGCAATCTCCACTGAATATAGTAATCGATTAACGTGCAACACATAATTCGTAAAGAAGAGGTATTAGTTGTAGGGAAACATGTACACTTTTATTAAAATAAAATCAGGTTATAATTAATAAATAATTAACAGACAGAATGAGATAGAAGCAGAAGACAGACACTATGAACGATAAATAAGGAAAATAGTAAAAGTACTTACTTGATCAGCATCAAAGAAACACTCTTTGAGACACGTGTTTGACACGCTTAGCACTAAAGAGCTGAGGCACGTGTTTGACACGCGTCCCTTAAAACAGATTCACCGTCTGTTTCCAGGGTACAACAACCGAAACAGTAAGTTGTACTGTCGGACTTAACAAACTGCCTAGAATATCACATTTCCAGATGTGTACTCCATAAGTTGGATATCAATAATACTTATTGATTTGATGTGTGTCAAAGCTATAGAATTAGGGCATTTATTTATATACTATAGTGTCCTCACAACCCACCAATGTGGGATAGAAAATAAACATAAATTCATCTTTAAGCATGGTATCGAATGCCTAACTTTGAGACGCGATATCTCATTCACATCAACTCCATTTTGGACACATAAAAGTTCATTGCGAAGCTCTCTACAAGGAGAACGCAAACTTACAAACTATTACTTATATATATGACACATACATATAAATAATTGTGTCCAAAGTTAGTCAAAAATCACGTTGCCAACCAAATTTTCCAACAATCCTCCACATGAATAGAGATTGGTTAAATACATAAATATTTTAATGAAATTCCAACAGTTGAGTCTTGTATAGGATAGGTAGGTGTGACCCTTTGAACCTTCCCTTGTGAGATGCACTTAGTCTCCTAGATCTGAGTAGACGTGATGTCTTTGAACTCAGCCTCTATTTACGTAGACAACAATACACACTCACACAAGAATCTCCCTGACACTGTCAAGTCCTCATAGTCATGTTCATTATGGTCCTGAACATTAGCATGGTTCTGCAAGAGCTCTTAGGAATTGCGCCCCCATATTTCCGTTTGAAGCGACCCCACTTCTCTCTCATATAGGTGATTTCATCCTGAATCATTAAAAATATATGTTTTATGATTTCATCTTGAATCATTATGCTTTGTGCTTTCATCTTGAATCATTAAAGCCATATGTTTAACCTCTCAACAAGTCACATTTGTTATAAAAATAGACTAGGATGTTACAATTTTAAATAAACACCCTCACATTGACGTGACTTCCCCCACATTTCTATGATCAGGTTGTCCTATTGAACCCAAATCTTAGGATCTCCAGTCAACTGGGTTAGGTTTTCCTTCATAGAAACACATTCCTTTAAGGGCTTTAATCACATTCCTTTAGACGACTCACTACCTAACTCTTTGCTTAAGCTTTTCGTAGGCGGATCCGCGATGTTATCCATTGACTTTACGTAGTCAATCGTGATAACTCTATTTGAGAGTAGTTGTCGCACCAATCACTGTCTATGATGGATATGTCTCGACTTACCGTTTTACATTGTAATATGAGCTCTGCCAAAATTCAATTGACTATCACACTTTATAAACATGGCCGTTACCGGTTTACGCCATCTTGGTATGTCCTTTACGAATTAACGTAAATATCTCGCATATTCTATAAATTTATCTCAAATGATAAATTCAAATTTCATCATAGATTTAGCTATAAACGTCTGTTTGAAATACTTTCAAGATTTCTAAGACATAGCTTCCCACTTAGCGTAAATACATCCGCTCTAGTGGATCTAGATTCTTATAAGAATCTGTATTTGCATTACTCTATCATTTGATAGAAGTCGGATATCTTCCATAATGCAATATTGTAAGTATCATAGTACTCATTTAATACTTATTTAAATGGTCCCCACTTGAATTATTGGTATATCTACTTAACCTGACTATCAGTTCTAAATCAGGTCACACACACATCATTAGACACATAAGGTGCCTAATATTCTTTGAGTATTCAAAATAGGCAACACCTTTACCTCTATTTTAAATAGAAAATGATGTCATTAGATTCTAGCTAGGCTTGAATCCCCCACATTGAACCTCTCAAGAATATTGTCCTTATAATGTTTTTGACTTCAAAACAAATCCATATTGGTTCACATCCAAGAACCATATCCAACAACTAATGAAGTTCAAGTCAAATCTTGACTCCAACATATCATTAGTGGATTTGTTTATCTTTTTATCACTTCAAGTGATAGTTATACCATCTATGTATAAACACAAGAGTACATATACAATATCGATAACAAATACATCCATTAATTTAAAATGCACATTCTTACATGATATGGTGAAAATTGATGTCCTTGTTTGAGAGTTTTCCTTAAGCCATATAATGACTTAACAAGCCTACAAACTTTGCTCTTTAGTCTATGAGCCATGAAACCATCAGGTTGGTTCATGTATTGTACATTTTCTAAATCCCCATTTAGAACTGTCATTTTCACATTCATTTGATGAACTTCCTAATTTCTTAATGCAACACTACCATGTATCATCTTAATTGGGGTTATTCACGTAGAATAAGTATCAAAGTAATATAGACCTTCTTGTTGTCTAAATCCTTTGATTGTCAATCTTGCTTTGTACTTGTCAATGGTGTCATTGGCTTTCATCTTCTTCTTGAAGATCCATTTATAGCCTAGTGGTTTACAACCCGTAAGTAAATCCATGAGCTCCCAAGTATGATTTTGTAAAATAGAATCTATTTCACTTTTAATGGCTTCTTTCCATTGAGCCATTCCGAGGAAGTTACCGCTTCTCGATAAGAAGTAGGTTCATTTTCTACAATAAAAGAAACAAAATCGGGTCCAAACAATTTCTCGGTTCTTGCCCTTTTGCTTCTTCTAGGTTTAACCTCTTCTTCCTTAGGTTGATCTTGTCTCTCATCTTGGAGATCATTATCATCTCGTTGTCTCTGATCTTGGACAACTTTGTCATCTATTCTAGATGATTTTCCAATTTCCTTCGTTAACAAGGAAATATATTTTCAAAGAGGTTTGACTTCTTTTATTCCATTATCGTATCCTTGTGTATATCAACATACACAAAGAAACCATAAGCACTATTGTTATGAGCATATACTAAGAATATGCAATTCACAGTTTCAGGTCAAATCTTTTAAACGTTGGGGTTCAATACGGATATCTTAGCTAGATATCCCCTCACATTTGTAAATACTTATAAGATAGTCTTCTTCTCATCCATAGTTTATAAGAACTATCTTATTTTCTTTACAAGGGATCTTATCTAAAAGATAAGTAGCCGATACAATCGCTTTCCCCCACATGCCATGGCTTAAACCAGGACTTAAGAACATGGCATTAACCATATCTTCTAAGCCACGGTTGTTTTCTTTCAACAATTCTCTTGTTGGAGTATCAAGAGTAATAAATTTGTGTCTTATTCTAAGTTTAATGCTTAAAATTGCTAAGTTAGAGTTCAACTTGCTTCAGTCATTGCACAAGGAAGAGCTCAGCCAAGTGTCCAAGTAATACATATATATGTCGTTGCTTCATTAGTATCTATATATGATTAATAAGAAAAGAAAAAAAAGCTAACAGTAAAGCATAATGTATGATGTCAATAGATGGTGGAAAGCATTCGATGTCAAGAAGAACGCGCCTTATTCAAGAGATAGAATCGTTGAATGCTACATGTGGGCACTAGGTGCACGCTTTGAGCCGCAATATTCTCCGGCTAGGATTTTCTTCTCAAAATTTGTTGCAATTATAACTCTTATAGATGACACTTATGATGCGTATGGTACTTTCGAAGAACTTACCATCATTACTGAAGCAATTCAAAGGTATCTCATCTGTCTATACATGAACTTAGAACTCCATTCTATTAAAAAAGAATCACGCAAGTCATCAATCATCAACAGGTGGTCAATTACATGCTTAGACATGCTTCCAGAATACATGAAACCGATATACAAATTACTCATGGATACGTACTCAGAAATGGAAGAAAATCTTGCAAACGAGGGAAAAACAGATGTATTTAACTGCGGCAAAGAATCTGTAAGTATCAACACCTTTCTTTTATAAAAAAAATCCCATTATGAAGATAATGTATGCATTGTAATGCACAGATGAAAGACATTGTTAGATGGTATTTGGTTGAAGCAAAATGGGTAAATGAGGGACACATACCAACCACTGAAGAGCATGATTCAGTTGGATTCATTACCGGCGGTTCTAACGTGATGCCGACAAATCGTTATCTTGGCATGAGTGATATAGTCACAAAAGAGGCTGTCGAATGGGCTATCTCCGAACCTCCTATTTTTAGATGCTCGGCTATGCTTGGTCGACGCCTAAATGCTCTCGTGGGCCACAAGGTACGTACACCCTTTTCTAGTAGTCTCGGCCTGCACATAAACTCCTAGTTTACGCCTCTATCTAACTAATTTTGTTGATATAAATACAGGACGAGCAAGAAAGAAAGCATTGCTCATCGAGCGTTGAAAGTTACATGAAGGAATATGATGTCAATGAGGAGTATGCCCAAAACTTGATGTACAAGCAAGTTGAATATGTGTGGAAAGAAATAACACGAGAGTATCTCATAACTAAAAACATTCCAAGGTCACTATTGATGGTTGTGATCAATTTGGTACAGTTTCTGGAAGTTCAATATGCAGAAAAGGATAACTTCACACGTATGGGAGACGACTACAAACATATCGTGAAGTCTCTACTCGTTTATCTTATGAGTATATGACTCCCAATCATATCCTTCTTGCATGGCCTGTCATATATATTGAAAGGGTTAACCATGCATGTTTCTACGGAGAGAACTTCTCAAACTAGTTGGTGTTTCTAATAATAAATTGGGCGCATAAACACTACAAGAAAAAGTAGAACAGGTGACGAAGTTTTCCTGGGCGACATTTGTCGCCCGGGAAAACCCACTAAACGACAAAAGTCTGTCCGACGTGGCACAAATTCTGATAGACTTTTTAGTCAAAGTTCGAAGAAGTTTTCCCGGGCGACTTGTCGCCCGGGATAAGTTGGTATAAAATTTGACCAAAACATCAACGAAAATCTTGGCGGCAATTTTTCCCGCTCATCTTTCCCGGGCGACATGTCGCCCGGGAAAGTTTTTATTAAAAAAAATAATTCACGTGAATGTTTAAGGGTTGTGATTAGTGTTAATTAACGTGTTTTAAAATTTCCCGGGCGACATGTCGCCCGGGAATCTTTTTAATAATAAATTACACAGTTTTTAATATATATAAAACTGTATATTTTTTTAATAAAATCTTTCCCGGGCGACATGTCGCCCGGGATACGTTTTAATAAAAAAATATACGGTTTTTAAATCAGTATTGTTTATAGAATATATTTTATAATTATATATTATTATTTATAAAATAATTATTATATATTTGATAAATAATAACTATCTAAGAAAAGCACTCCGTTTTCTTGGTTCGGTCAGGATATGCACTACCCTTCTATAATTCAACATGATATACCGTATACTTTTTCAAGATGCACATTCGTCAAGTAACACAAAAACAAACATTCATTTAGTTAAATATTATACATACCACTTGTAGTAACACAAGCGAGGTCTAAGACCGATAATCATACGTGAGTTACAAACAGACACTTAAACATATTAGACTGATAATCATACGAGACTTACAAACAGACACTTAAAGCATACGAATTACATTCCAAATGACAAACTACTCCAAATCAAGTTTTCCCATGTCATTGTAAACTTCGTGAAGTAGTGCAGCTGAATTAAGTGTGTGTTGTTCCGGATTCTTATACATTTCTAACATTGCCTCGAGTACCGTTATCTTATCAAGCAAGTGCTTGCAGTTTGAGCACTCTGCATTTCTTAAAGCTCCTGGAGAATAAATTAGAGTCGATGATGATCCTGGAGAATAAATTGGAGTCGTTGAAGCTCCTGGAGAATAAATTGGAGTCGATGAAGATCCTGGAGAATGAATTGGAGTCGTTGAAGCTCCAGGAGAACCAACCAGGAGACGGACTCGTTCCTCTTTCCATAAAAAAAATTCATTCGATGTGTCTTGAGTGGTGTTAAAGAGTTAGCTAATAAGTTTTTACAACTAACCACATTAATTATATATTACACAAAAAAAAGCATGGTTGTTTCACCATTGATCGTGGACATGCCCAGTTAGTATAGTTTCCCAGGTTTTTAGGTTTATACGACTCCTCGCAGAACTACATTTCGGATCCCCAAGGACACGCAAATGCTTCTATATGGCACCATCGTTCCCATAAAATAGCGTGTGCTATGTTTGTGGTTGTGATGGCAAATGTGTGTGATCTGTGGGTGATTGTGAGGATAATATCTGCTTTTATGGTAAAAAAACAGTTTTTTGGAGGGAGAATTTGGCGGGAGTATTTGGAGGGATTTTTTAGCAGGAGAATTTGGCGGGAGTATAGGGCTACAGGAGGAATTGGCGGGAGATCTAATGTACAACGATAACATATCGACTCATCCGTTGAACATCTAATGTACAACGACAACATATTGACTCATCCGTTAAACATCTAATGTACAACGATAACATATCGACTCATCCGTTGAACATCTAATGTACAACGGATACATAATCTACTCATCCGTTGAACCCTAATGAACAACGTAACATATGGACTCATCCGTTGGACATTAATGAACAACGATAAACATAGCGACTCATCCTGTTGACTCTATGATACAACGATAACATATCGACTATTCGTTGGACGTTTATGTACAAACGATAACATATAGACTCATCCGTTGAACATCTAATGTACAACGATAACATATCGACTCATCCGTTGAACATCTAATGTACAACGATAACATATCGACTCATCCGTTGAACATCTAATGTACAACGATAACATATCGACTCATCCGTTGGGTCATCTAATGTACAACGACAACATATCGACTCATCCGTTGAACATCTAATGTACAACGATAACATATCGACTCATCCTTTTAACATCTAATGTACACGATAAACATATCGAATCATCGATGGATCATCTAATGTACACGAAACATATCGACTCATCCGTTAACACATCCTAATGAACAACCGATAGCAGTCTACTCAATCGTTGAACATTAATGTACACGGATAAACGTATCTGACTCATCCGTTCTGAGACATCTAATGTACAACGGACAACTATGACTCATCCGTTGAACATCTAATGTACAATGATAACATATCGACTCATCCGTTGAACATCTAATGTACAACGATAACATATCGACTCATCCGTTGAACACTAATGCTAAACGACCAACATATCGACTCGTCCTTGGACATCTCATGTTACAACGATAACATATCGACTCATCCGTTGAACATCTAATGTACAACGATAACATATCGACTCGTCCGTTGAACATCTACTGTACAATGATAAAACATATGACTATTCCGTTAAACATCTAATGTACTAACGACCAACATATCGAACTTCCGTAGACATCTAATGTACAACGATAGCATATCGACTCATCCGTTAAACATCTAATGTACAACGACAACATATCGACTCATCCGTTGAACATCTAATGTACAACGATAGCATATCGACTCATCCGTTGGACATCTAATGTACAACGACAACATATCGACTCATCCGTTAGACATCTAATGTACAACGACAACATATCGACTCATCCGTTGAACATCTAATGTACAATGATAGCATATATACTCATCCGTTAGACATCTAATGTACAACGACAACATATCGACTCATCCGTTGACATTAATGTACAACGATAACATATCGACTATCGTTGAAATCTAATGTACAAGATAAATAAAAAAAAAAAAAAAAAAAAAAAAAAAAAAAAAACAAAAAAATCATATCGATATCCGTTGGACATCTAATGTCAACGACAACAAACGACTCATCCGGATGGACATATACTGTACACGACAACATTATCGACTCATCGGTTAAACATCTAATGTACAACGATAGCATATCGACTCACTCCGTTGACATCTAATGTAGAACGACACCTATCGACTATCCGTTGAAACTCCTTATATACAACGATAGATATCGATCCATCCGATGGCATCTAATGTACACGAACAACATATCGGGATCATCCGCGTGAACATCTAATGTACAACGATGCATATCGACTCATCCGTTGAACATCTAATGTACAACGATACATATCGACTCTTCGTCTGGACATCTAATGTTTACAACTACAACATATCGACTCATCCGTTGAACATCTAATGTACAACGATAACATATCGACTCATCCGTTGAACATCTAATGTACAACGATAGCATATCGACTCATCCGTTGGACATCTAATGTACAACGACAACATATCGACTCATCCGTTGAACATCTAATGTACAACAATAACATATCGACTCATCCGTTGAACATCTAATGTACAACGATAACATATCGACTCATCCGTTGGACATCTAATGTACAACGACAACATATCGACTCATCCGTTGAACATCTAATGTACAACGATAACATATCGACTCATCCGTTGAACATCTAATGTACAACAACAACATATCGACTCATCCGTTAGACATCTAATGTACAACGACAACATATCGACTCATCCGTTAAACATCTAATGTACAACGATAGCATATCGACTCATCCGTTGAACATCTAATGTACAACGATAGCATATCGACTCTGTACGATAACATATCGACTCATCCGTTGAACATCTAATGTACAACGATAACATATCGACTCATCCGTTGGACATCTAATGTATAATTTTTTAATTAAAGTGTATAATTTTTTTATTAAAAAAAGTTTATTTTAATAAAAGTGTATAATATATTTCCGGGCGACATGTCGCCCGAGAAAAGTTTTATTAAAAATATTTTAAAATTTTATTAAAAACATATAGTTTTTAATTATATTAAAAGTGTATAATTTTTTTTATCCAAAATCTTTCATTAAAAAAATATTTAAAAAAATTACTAAAAATTATACATCTTTTAATTTTTATAAAAGTTTATAATTTTTAATAAATCTTTCCCGGGCGACATGTCGCCGGGAAAGCCTTTATTAAAAATATTTTAATTTTTAATGAAAATCTTTCCCGGGCGACAAGTCGACCGGGAATAGCTTATTAAAAAATTATACATCTTTTAATTTTTATAAAAGTTTATAATTTTTAATAAATCTTTTCCGGACGACATGTCGCCCGGGAAAGCCTTTATTAAAAATATTTTAATTTTTAATGAAAATATTTCCCGGGCGACAAGTCGCCCGGGAATAGCCCATTAAAAAATTATACATCTTTTAATTTTTATAAAAGTTTATAATTTTTAATAAACCTTTCCCGGGCGACATGTCTCCCGGGAAAGCTTTTTATATTTGGTAAAAAGGCCCTCCAAAATTTTCGTTGTCGCGCCAATTTGCGCTAAACGACAAAACTGGATCTTTCCCGGGAGACATGTCGCCCGGGAATGTCGTCTGGGAAATATCTGTCATCAAAAAGCAGATATGTGTTTCAGTTGTATAACACTAACGGGAAAACGTAAAAAAAACTTTTTTTTGGCGATTTTGCAGCAACACCACCACAAATCACCACCATAACTCACCACCTCCTCTCACCACCGCAGCTCACCACCACCACTCGACACCAAGCACACGAGCACACGACACGAGCATACGAGCACTAAATTATAATTCTTCCTCTTCCTCCTCTAAACATAATTCTTTCCTTAACCCTGATTTAATATTAAGATGTAGAAGAAAAAGATTTGGAGATTTGTTGTTTGATTTTTGGTGGTGGTGGATCTTCGAGCCGAGTTATTCAAGGTTTGGATTTTTGATTTTGGTTAATAAAAGTTTGATAATTATAATAAATTATTATGATTGAACTTTGTTGATTTTTTTGGGCAGTGAGTTAGCCGAGACGAGCCGAGATGAGCATAGCAGCCGAGTCAGCCGAGACAGCCTAGCCGAAAGTATGTTATAACTTTTTTTTATCCTTTTGGTATCCCCGGTGACATGTCGTCGGGGAATGTTTATTGTGATTGACACTGCAAAACGTACATCCAAACACTCCTTATGCTGCCAAGGAGTGTTTGGATTTGCGTTTTACACTGATATGTATGTTTTTTTCATTATAATAGAATTTAAATTTTATATCCGTTTCGATATTAGGATTTGATATAAATGGA
>BQNB010092156.1:25000-26682 GCA_026074375.1 Tanacetum coccineum | reverse complement strand
GTAAACGGGTAACCTCAAACTATCAACATTTGACAAAACAGACCCTACGATATTGGCTTATTTTGGCTTATTAAAAAGTGAGATTCAGCTAAAACTTAAAACTACAAAGTTATAGACGGGCTTATTTCTAACAACTTTAACAAAGAGACTTCCTACTTTTAGCCACTATATAAGCTGGAAAATAAGCTAATTGGTGACTGTTACAGAAAGTGCCTATTTCCTAAGCTTTTTAGATTTTTGCTTATTAAGAGCTTAAAACTTGATGAAAGCTAAAACTAAAAGTTGCTTATTAATGCCTAAGATGTATACTAAAGGATTCTAAACTAATTTTAGCCTGTGTTGAACAAATTTAAAGAGAAAATGAAGCTGAAAAATAGCAAAGTTCTAATGAAACTGTTTTTAGCTTTTTAAGAGTAAACTAAAAGACTTATTTTTGGACCCTAGGTGCTGAGATTTTGAAAATAAGCTACTCTTAGTAGAGTGAGTTCTACTTAGGTAAAAGGTTTTATAAAACTCTACAAGGAAATGAGAAAAATCAAAATGAAAAAGTGGCAAAAATTATGCTAAAATGAAGTGTGCACTTGCTGGTGCAATTGTAGCTGATGCAATGTGCATGCTACTCAAAATCAAGCTAAAATTTGAGGCCTAACTCTTTCACTAAATGAATCTAAAAGAGCACAATACAACCTTAAACTCTAAAATGCTTTTAAAATCTTAAAATCTAAGACCTACACAGTTTTAAAATGTGCCCTGGTGCAAAATGATAGAATTTAAACTCTAACTTTTGTAAAAATAAACCCTAACCTCTAAAACTTGTTCTAAACTTAGTTATGTAACCAAACTCAACTAAACAAAAGAATTTGACAGGAATGTGTTGACTTTAAGAGTCAAAAGTAGCCTAAACCAAACACTCCTTTATGTAAGCTGTAAAAACTAAATTTGCACTTAAATGCTGTTTAAAGTCTAAAACTCCTAAATTCTTTTATCTACTTCTATTTATACTGGATTAATTGAGATATTTGAGAACTAAAATGAACAGCTTATTTGAGAGATTAAGCTAGTCTCTCTATGAGCTTATACTATCACTAGCTATGACAGAAATGTAAACATGAAAGCTAAATGAATTTTAAAACTTAGAAAACTTAGAACAATCACAACTAACATCTATCCAAACTAAATGTAACAAGAATAAGCACAAGTATAGGCAATTATAACTGAAATAAGCTAAATGAGAAACTAAGTAAATGCTAACTTGGAATTGAGAGAATTAAACCTTATTTTTGAAGAATCTTCACACTAGAGCTATCCAAGAGTAGAAGCTCAGTGTTCCTAATGGCACCTTGCCTCTAAACCACAGCTTAAAACTCAATAAGCTGTTAAAGAGCTTATTTCACCTTATTGCTTGAAAATGAACTCAAAATACTTAAGTAAACATGATGTTTTGATGTAAATGATGAAATTGAACTAATGATTTACTAAAAACAGAATGTAAGCTAAATTTGAGCTTATGGAAAGTAATAAGCTCAAAAGAGCTTATTTAGAGCTTATTTGATAAATTCGACTTAGAATTGAAGCTTAAAAGACAAAAAATCTTGCAAACTGAATTGTATTGCTTGAATTAACAGGTACAAGATTAGAAAGACAAAGTACAAATGCTTAAGAGCTTTTTCTAAACTTTTAAA
>BQNB010092156.1:0-15000 GCA_026074375.1 Tanacetum coccineum | reverse complement strand
GGAACGTACCATGGAAGAGCTACTCCGAGCACCCACGGAAGGGTACGGAGAAGCTATTGTTTTACCAGAAATTAATGCGGATCATTTTGAGATTAAGACGAATTTGCTTCAATTGGTTCAAGCGAACCCGTTTTACGGTCGTGAGAGTGAGAATCCTCATGCTCATATTAATAGTTTCAAAAGGATTACCTCGACTTTACGATTTAGGAATGTGCCTAACGATGTGATTAAGACTTTGATGTTTTCCATATTCGCTCGAGGGAGCCGCTAAAACTTGGTACGAGAAAGAACCACCAAATTCAATCTTGACTTGGGAGGATCTCGTTACCAAATTTGTGAATCAATTTTTCCCTCCTTCAAAAACCACTCACTTAAAGAATGAAATTTCTCGATTTACACAAAAATTTGAGGAAACTTTTAGTGAAGCGTGGGAACGATTTAAGGAGTTGCTTAGAGCTTGTCCCCATCACGGATTTACGGAGTTAACTCAAGTTGATACCTTTTATAACGGTTTAAACGAGAATGAACAAGACTCCTTAAATGCCGCGGCGGGTGGAAATCTTTTGAGTAAGACGACTAGAGAGGCTTTAAACATAATTGAGAATAAATCAAAAGTTCGTTATTCACGAAATAGATCAAATGCTTCTAGGATGAATGCTACTTCTAGTAAAACGGATGAGAGAATTGATAAGCTTGCGGATCAACTTTCAAACCGTTATCAGAGTACTGTTTCTAAAAAGTTGTCACTCCCGCTCTGGTTAAAGCGGTTGAGGAAACTTACGTTACTTGTGGTGGTGCCCATTCCTGGTATAATTGTCCGGCTACCGATAACAATCAGGCTAGTGTTTATGCAACCACGGGTACTTACAATCAAGTTCACCCTCCGAACCGTGTTAGTAATCAAATGGCACCACCAGGTTTTGCTCCGGTGCAAACCAATGGTCAAAATAGGTTTAATCAGAATCAAGCTCAGGAATATTTTATTCGGGGAAAAATTAATTTTAAATGAAATCCAAGGATTTCAAGCTCAAAATAATCATTGCCTCCAAATTTTTCAAAACAAGGATTCAAAAACCACTTTCAAGTGCCTAATAATTAAGTTCAACAAGAGATTTCAAATGATTTTTCAAATTACAAGAGGAATAATGATCAGATGTTGAGGAACATGCAAAATCAAATCAACTCGTTAAAAGAAGACCTTAAGAATGAAATTTAAAACACGATAAAATCTCAACAAGCCGTCATGATGAATCAACAAACCACTTTTCAAAATAATTTTCAAAACATGATCTGTGGATTGTTTCAAAACAAAGCCTCAACTTCGGGTACTCTTCTGAGTAATACCATTCCAAACCCGTAGGGTGAGATGAAAGCGATCACTACTCGAAGTGGTGTTGCTTACGAGGGACCCTCGATTCCTACTAATCCTTCCCCTAAAAAGGTAGTGGAACGAGAAACCGAGGAAAAAACGGATAAAGAGCAAACAAATTTCCAAGGAAGTACCGCTCAAATCCCATCTCTGGTTATCCCCATTTCTATTCCAGAACACGATGTTCCGAAGACTTTGCCTAAAACCACTCCCATTCCGGAATCCGATATTCCGAAGAGTTTACCTAAGCCAAATATTCCATATCCATCACGACGTGATGATCAAAAGTCTCATGACAAAGCTTCAAATCAAATGGAGAAGATCTTTCAAATATTTCAAGATTTGTGCTTCGACAAATTAGTTCGAGGAAGCTATACTTTTGATGCAAGATTGTACTCCTTCGATTAAGAGTTTGCTCAGAATAAGGAAAGTGCTTGAGTTAGCTAAGATTACCGTTGATACCGAGAATTCTGGCAATGCTCCTCAAAAAGCTTCACGAAAAGCTTAGAGATCCCGGCAAGTTTCTTATTCCATGTAATTTCCGCCGGGATTGGATGTATGGTCACGCCTTGGCGATCTGGCGCGTAGCCATATAATCTTAATGACCTCGTTCTATTTGGAAAAAGCTTTCCTTGCCGGAAATTATCACAACTCGGATGACTTAAGAGTTAGCAGACCGATCGATTACTTATCCTAAAGGACTCGCCGAAGACGTTTTTGTCAAAGTTGGGAAATTTCATTTTCCTACCGACTTTGTTGTTGTCGATTTCAAAGTCGATCCTCGTGTACCTCTCATTTTAGGAAGATCCTTTTTAAGGACCGGTCGTGCTTTAATTGATGTATATGAAGGAGAGCTTATTTTAAGTGACGGCAATGAACAAATAATATTTCATGTCGATGGCATGTCAAAACATCCTCAAAAGCATGTAAACGAGTCAATCAAAATGGTTAATGACACATGCAAGGATAGTTTTAAAAGGTTTATCGACGAACCTGCTCTAGTTTACTCGCCTCCATCGGAAGATGACAACGATGAAAAAGAAAAGCAGGAAGTAAAGAATCTCGCAGAGCCAACAGCTAAACGTCAATCTCGAATTACACCTTGTTTGAAGAATTTTATTAGTTATTTGCAAGGAGAGCATTTCCATTCAAACAAAACACCTCAAGTTTCTTCAGTTTTTGCAATCACGTCCACTTTACCATCTATTGAGCCCAAGGATTCTCTCATAATGGGGGACGAACACCTTAGTATTTTTAGTGTTGAGGAAATTGTCCCAATCCCAAGAGAATCCGAGGATACATCCAGGAGTGATAGTAAGAATGTTTTACCTTCGTGTGATGATTTCTCTTCCATCAACGTTCCACGTGATGATCTTGTGACCTTCTTTAACCCTCTTTTCGAATTCGATGTCAATTTCAACTCTAGTGACATAAACCCTCTTTTTGATAAAGTGTTAGAGGACATCGAGTCGCAAGGATTCTTTAATTTCCAACCCTTCGATGAGTCGACTTTCCTAGTCACACCCTCTTTCTGATTTCTAATTAAGGATGAGTGGTGGAGACGACATTGAGTTTTTACTTCACCATGATCCGTCTACTCCTATGAAAAGCATTGCTTCTATTCTTGAGGGATTCATCGATGATCCACCTTTCGAAGAAAATGATGATTTATTTGATTTGGAATGTAAAACGAATGATTGGAAAAGAATTTTGTACGATGCTCCAATTGATGAGGCTGAATGTTTTGATCTAGGAGGCGACAATGATGAAATCGATGCTTTTCTATCTATCGAAGTTCCTACGTATATTGAGGAAGGTTATTATGACTCGGAAGGAGACGTAATCTATCTTGAGAGTTTGATTAGTAATGAACCACAACATGATACTTTCTCTCCCAAAAGTGATCCTCTTCACCATGAATTCACTGGTAAACTTATCACAATTCCTCCAGGAATTGTTAAAGAGCATGAGGATTATATCAATCGAATGTCGTTGCTATGCGGTAATTCATCTTCCCGGTCGTCGGAAAATTCTCATACAATCATCGAGTCTCTTCCCACATCTACTACTCTCGTTGAGGATAGTGACTCCAATAGGGAAGAGATCGATATATTTTCCAGACTAGATGATTCGATATCACTAGGTATTGAAAGTGATTTTGACTCGAAAGAGGATATTATTGACAACTTGCTTAATAATGATCCCATTCCCGAATATGAACGTTTAACCTTCATCATGGAACCCAATGTGCTCATAATAAACAATGTTAATGAAGATGAATGTTTTGACCCAGGGGGAGGTGAGATTAATGTTGAAGTTGACGATTCCTTCACATTTGTTACTTGAACTTTTCTTCCGTATCTCACTTACCCTGAGGTTTCTCCCTTACTTTCCTCTACCAAAAATGAGGACACCATTTTTGACCCCGGCATCTCCACTTAAAGCCGGTGGCATCTCATCGGGATGGAACTTTCATGTGCTTAAATGTTTATCCAAACATTAATGAAAACCCGATTGAAATTTTCTCTTCCATTTACTTTCTCCAAGGACGAATGAATTCGGGGATAGAGTCAAGCTATGTGACTTGGTTACCAAAAACAAAGCGCTTCGTGGGAGGCACCCCATGATTATCCTTCTATTTTCTTTCTTATTTCTATTGTGATGTGAGGAGGCTTGTACTCTTCCAATTCTTGTTGTGTTTGTACTTGTGATTGTTTACAGGATTCACCCAAAATTTTTTGAAGACTCTGGTGTTCGGTGTTTTGTCCTGGTCCACTCGAGCTTCCTAGCCTTTGCTTGTTATTAGTTTGGGGAATCGACTAACATTTATCTTTTAGCACACTTAATAAACGGCTAATGATTTTTGTGGTACTTTCTTCATGTTTGGGTTATGCATTTGACTTTTTGAGTTCTAGCATGGAGTTTTTAAGCCTTAGATTAGGAAACATTGAGGACAATGTTTGATTTTAGTATGTGGTAGTATATCTTCGATATGATCTTGCCTACTTTTCCCATTGTTCTCACGTACGATCTTGCCTACTTTTGCCATTGTTCTCACGTACCCCGTTTTAGCCAAAATCACAAAAATTTTAAATTTTTAAGTCTTAATATCTAGTTTATTGTTCACATATAAAAAAAATTCGTTTTGCTTAAAAAAATGTTGAATTTTTTTTTAAAAATAAGTTGACACGAATGTAGGTTCTCCGTTGGTGAGAATGAAAAGTAAATTTTGACCCGACCGGTTTTATATCTTAGCTTTCTCCTTAACTGAAAATAGATTGTCTTTGCTAATATTTTATACAAGGAGCTATAAAACGCAAGTCTAGCTTGAAAAGGTCAAGACTTTGCAAGTTTCCATAATTGATTTTAAATATGCGAAGTTCAATCTATTATAGTTGAGATTGTTGCAAGTCTATGTGACTTGTTAAAGTGCCAATCTTAATTCATTAGGCTAAGCATTCACGAGTTTCTTTATTAGAAATTTTAAATTGTGAAGAACAAGAGATGATAGAGTAGAATATAAGTTTTGATGCTAAACATAGAATAGTTGGATTTCTTTAAAGCTCATAAGTGTTAATTGTGGTTTTTTCTCCCATTAGCTTGTTTCACCTTAATATATAATTGTTTAATAAATAGAGTTATGCGGTTTTTTTTGGTTAATAATTAGTTAATAGAAGTTTTCTTTAGTTCCTTTGTAATTAAGATGAGTACACATCAGGAATACTTAATTTGGCATACTATATGTATCACATTAATAAATATTTTGCTTATCCCTTAAAGAGCCTTAGGGTATATGGTGCAAATAAGATTGGTCCATTTATGTCTTAAAGAGCCTTAGGGTATATGACATGAATGGTGCCTTGCTTAAGTAACCTAATAAAAGCCAAATTTTGGTCGCCTAAATGTGGACTTTAATCTTGATGACATTTGATCTTTTGAAAAGGGCTGGGAGCTAATTATTGCGTTTTTAACCGTTACGCTTTATTTTTGGAATTAATAAATATCGAAATAAAGTCTTAAAGAGCCTTCGGGTATATGACTTAAATCTTGAGATACAAAATTAGGAATACGGGAGGAAAAGTAAATACACAATTAGCTTTTATGAGTAGTGTTAGCATCATAACTTGTATTTTGCAATGATCTTGTTTTTAAGCTTGGCTTGGAGAGGTGAAAGTCAGGGACGATGAATTTATCTATTTGGACACTTTTTGTTCCGTGATCCTAAAAGTTATCAATGAATAATGAAAGCATTACATTATGTCACACATGAATAAAGTATAAGTTGTAGTTAGGTTATAAATTATAAAATCATAAAAATGGAAAAAGTTTTGAAAAATGGGAAAATGGGGTGTTTTAAAGCTTGTGATTTCTTAACTTTCCCCACGAAAGTCTTTGCTACTTTTCAAAGATTTAGTTTGGGGAAGTTTTGAGGTATTTGGTTTTAAAGCATATAATATTGCGTGAGGACACGACAATCACTTAGTTTGGGGAATTTTGATATGTGTGAAAACACATATCTGTTTTATATCAAAAATGGCCCTAAAAAGATAAAATTGTGCATAAAATGCTTGTATATTGCTTGTTTTGTCTTTGTGATTGTGTAGGTACGGATATTGCAAAAAATCACAAGAAAACGGTCAAAGCCGGACAAACACGGACACGGGAAAGGAAAGAGTGAGCTCAAAGTCACTATAGTTAACATGGTCAACTACCAGGAGACAAAACCTTTCAAAATTCCCAAAATGCCCTTAATATTAAATCAAAATTCATAAAAAACCCCTAAAACCCTAACACCGTTATCTTTTTATTAATAAAAGATAACGGTCGTTAAATTCCTTATAACCTGTTAACTTGCCCGAGCCCAAAACACACCTGTGGCCCATTTCTTTTATAAATAACCCAAGCCCAAACAAAAACATACCCGGCCCAATTCCTTTTCTTTTTTATAAACACATGTCAAAGCCCACTTTACCTCGAGTCAAACCCCCACCTAAACGGCTAAATAGGCGCCAAAACCCATTTACTATTCATCGTCCCTTCTATTTTACCCCGAGTCAAAATCAAAGGGCAAATGGAAATTGAGGACGTGGCTAAGTGATTCAAGGGCCAAGGAATGATGTGGCAGAGTTATACGTCACATGAGCCTCCCATTGGTCAATCCCCACAAAGAGTAACACGCGGATTTAGAGAGAAGCACACCAAGGACAAGGATTTTGCACTAAATTAAGTGCAAAAGAAGCACAAGTGCTCTGACACATGGAATGCCACGTTGGCAATCCGTGTGATCACTCACTTAATCCAACGGCTTACAAGATGGATCAAGAGTTAGTTATTAAAGAAGGGTTAAGATCAAAAGAGAGGGGAGCGTGTCGAAAGCCTGGAAGCTTCTCAGAATCAGTATAAATTCAAGAGTAGCTCACACATATGGGATATCGAGAACTAGGAGTAGGATTAGCTTAGGTAGCTTATTTTTTGCTTATTAAGTTTAATTTCATGTAATTTCCTTTTTAAGCCTTGTATTCACTTTAATTTCCAATAAAAATCTCAGTTTCATTTACTTTTTGAGTTCTAATCCAAGTTTTACTTTAATACAATTTTATTAAATTTGATCATAATCTCTTGATAAGCTCTCATAAGCTCTCTTTGTTACTTCTAAGCTTGTTATACTCAGTTAAGCTTTTACAAGCTTAACTGAGCTTTATTTACTCAAATCTCACTATTACCTAAGCTTTAAGTAAGGATGATGAACCAAACCTGGAAGGGTTCATGGACACCACTGGCTTGTTCTAAACAAGCCAGAGCTTGTTGATTTAAGCTCTAATAAGAGCAAACATCTCTGTTTAAGCTGAGATGTGAGGTACACTCCCTTTTACATTTTCATGTTTACCATTCTTAATTTGTTTACTTTGCTTAGATTTGCTTATTGTCTGCTTAATTTAGTTGTTTTCTGCTTAATCCTGTTTATTATGCTTGTTTAATGTCTACCAAAGTCACTTGATAGCTTAGAATTTAGTTTGCAAGTAATTGTTTAAAATCTGTCATAAAAATCCATAAAAAATATAGCATAACCTTGGAGCTTATTAATTCTGCTTAATCAATTGTTTAAACATGTTCATTAGGCTCATTATAAGCTGATTACCATCTGGTATTTCTAGTTTGAGCTTAATTTCTAAGTTTCATAAGCCAAATATGGACTTGAGTAAAAATAAAGGGGTGTTTGGCACAGCAGTACTAACTGAGAGTTAGTACTGCTTGTGACTCTCTTGTTTCTCAAAACTGAATTTAATGATCATTTGAGGCTTATATGTTTGAATCCTAGTTAGTTTGTTAAGTGTAATCAAGTTTTCATTAGATTTTTAGTTTATATTTTAAACCTGTTAGTATAATTCTAGTCTAGCCTGCATTTTCAGTGTAATTGCTTTCTAGTTGCTCACATTGTCCAAATTGCACTTAGTATGTTGTTTTGAATGTAGTGTCATAGCCTGCACTTAGTAGTTTTGTGTTTTATTTACCAATTGCATCAGCAGTTAATATTGCAAACAGCCATTTTCAACATCAATTTTCAGTAGGTAATTTTAGTTCTTAGGTCTTAATTTTTGGAATACAAGTAGATCTAGGGTTATAGTTAATCTATTTCAATTTTTGTTTGCATTAAAAAGCTCATTTGATAATCTGATTTTAAGCTTAAAAGTAGCTGTTGTCCTTTCAAATCAAAAAGAAAATTCAGCAAGTGCTGAGTTTTCTATTTGTTTTCAAGCACCTTTTTTCTTTAAGCTATTGATTTTCAAATTTCTTTTCAAAAGTATTTTTGAGTAGTTAGTAGGTCAAAGTTTAATCTTTTATAGGCCATTTTGTCTTAAGTCCTTACTAGCTACTTTAAATTTAAAACTTAAAGTAGCTTAAGGTCTGTTTGGTTTACAGTTTAATTTTAAGTGCTTAATCTGCTTATTTCCTTTCTTTATGCTTATTTTCTTGTTTAAACTAGCTTATTAGGTTTAATATAGTTTGCTTATAGTTTGCTTTCCTAGCTTTTAGCTTATTGTTAGCTTTTTAAGTTGTCAATCTTAGACAAAAAGCCAAAAAGTAAAAAAATAGCTTTAAGAGTTTTTCTGTCTTTTAAGCCAGTTTTCTAGCTTATCTAGGGCTTTTCAAAAATAATTTCTTTTAGTAAAAGTGCTTATTTTTAGCTTGTCTACAACTTTGCTTTTATAAGTTTTCAAAAAAAAAGGGAAGATGGAAATCGGGGGTGAGCAAGGCTCGAACCCCCGACCTCAACATCCTCAACCCTTATAAACGCCTCACACCACACACCTCTAACCATCGTGCCCTGGGGTCTTTTTCGTTATAGGTTTACTAAATTTAATATTTGTATACGTTTAGTCCTCTTTAGTACAATAAGCTGTTTAAGCTTATTACACAGCTTATTCGATAAGCTGTGTAACCAAGCTTATTTTTCCTAGGTTCTTATTAGTTCAAGCTATTTTTTGTAATTTTTTCAGAATTTTTATAATTAGTTTAGTATTTTTAAACATTTATTTTTATTAAAAACTTTAAAAAATCATAAAAAATAGAAAAATAATCAAAAAAATATAATTCTTTTTTAGAAAATTTTCTTTTATCATAAAGTTTCTAGGAAAATTAGTTTTGTTTCCGTAGGGTTAAAATTGCAAAATTTCGATTTTTAAAGAACGGGATTCGTTCCCGTTCACGTTTTTCGTGTTTTTAAGCTCATTTCAACTCTGTTTTTGTTCTAGTTTTCTTTAAACTTACTTTTTAGTCAATTAGAGTCTATTAAAAGAGAAAAATTCATTTTAGGTTTAATTTTGGAAATTTAGGGTTTTTAATCACCGTTTAGGGTTCCCGTTTTGCGTTTTTAGTTAAAGTTTAAATTCCCGTTATTAAAGTTAGGTTTAATTGTCCTTTAATTTGTTCAATTTTAGGATTTTAGGAAACAAATCATCTTTGAACCAATTCAAATCATTATCCGAACAACAAACGTGATCTCAATTTCATAAATCGTTGGAGAATAACGACCCGAGAATCATACTTCCCTGTTAATATACGTATTATATTATATATATAATTGTGAGAATTTTCCTTTTTCCTTTGTCCTCAAGGGTAGTTTGGTAATTTTCATATTATTTTATATTTTATTATTACGTGTATAGATTTACAACAACCAGATAGATTATGGGTTTGTCAGGACGGTAAATGCTAAAGAGAGGCGACAAGGGATTAGAGATGTTGGGTACGATATTAGGGATACTTAGGTAGATCCGGCAGAGGTACTTTCTGAGATAGCACCTATGACCATGAGAGAGGTCAATATTAGGGTCACAGAGCTTGCTGAGCTCCATGAGCATGATACACAAGACTTGTATGCTTTACTAGAGGATGCTCAGGATAGTAGGTCTCGTATATCACAGCGAAACCAAACTTTTTCAAAATTTCATCCACATACTTGTCTTGACTGATGAAAATCCCATCATCTTTTTGTGTCACGTGCAGTCCTAAGAAGAAAGTAAGCTCTCCCATAGAACTCATCTGGAACTTCTTATGAATCATCTTCTCAAACTCAGTACACATCTCCTTCCTTGTAGACCCAAAAATGATATCATCAACATATACTTGAACTAGTAGAATATTACCTTTGACTCTTTTAATGAACAAATTCTTATCTATTTGACCTCTCTAAAATCCATTTTCCAATAAATAGGTAGATAGAGTGTCATACCAAGCTCTAAGAGCTTGATGTAGACCATATAATGCCTTTTCTACCTTATAAACTCTGTTAGGGAACTGTATTTCAACCTTAAAGGTTGAAAGACATAAACTTCCTCTTCAATTTGCCATTCGAAATACATTTCCTCATTTGGTACACAACAAAGTCTTTGAATGAGGCATAGGCTAAGAACAACCTAATTGCTTCAATCCTAGCAACTGGAGCAAAAACCTCATCATAATCTATTCCCTCTTCTTGAGTGTAGCCCTATGCAACCAGCCTTGCCTTGTTTCTAACCACAATACCTCTCTCATCTTTCTTGTTCCTGTAGACCCATTTTGTTCTAATGGCCCTCTTGCCATATGGTAAATCAATCAAAGTTCAAACCTTCTGCAATTTAAATTGTAGAAGCTCATTCTGCATTGCTTCTATCCAGCTTGGATCTGTCAAAGCTTGAATTACCTTCTTCGATTCTACTTGTGATAGAAAACAAGCAAACAGATAATTCTGAAAATCTTTGTGGTTGATTCTCTGTTGCACTGAACTAAACATACCATGGTCAGTCACACGCTTTATAATCCTTCTGGTTTGAGGTGCTGAATGTATATCTCTAATGATTTGTTCAATTAGACGATCCTTGTGAATTCTGATAGTTGGAATAGGACTGACAAGGATATGTGTATCTAAATTAGTCATGTCAGCCTCTGCACCAACACCTTCATCATCATCTGAATGGACAGTTCTCCCCCCCCTTTTCATTCCCTTCCCTTTTTTTTTCTTTTTTTCTTTTTTTCCCTTTTATTCTCAATTAGGATATTTTGGATCATAAGCACATTCATAGACTTTTCTTATCAGCAGCATTGTCGTTTATGTTCAGTAGTATTAACATTACAACTAATAGTCTTAATATTGTTAGTATGTTAAATTTTCATCCTCCCTTGATTAACTCTTGGCCCCTTATTTTGGAACCTCATTATAATTCATTCCTGGATCTTCAGCATCTTTTTTTTCCTCCATGATGGTTTGGAAGTCCTGCTCAGGAGAATCCTTTAAACTAGAAGAGAATGATGGACTTAGTCCATAATGGTAGCAAGGATGTATCTTTGCCAGGTTTTGTTCCATCTAGCTTTACATCATTATCACATACTTTTCATTACCCGCATTAATGGGCGAGCGTATTCTCACTCCTTTTTATATATAAATAAATATAAATAAATATAAATATTTACAAGGATCAAAATCTACAAAAACAATGAAACGGAAGTAGTATTGAATATTTCCCGGCGTCGTATGTCCAACGAGGCTTGAATGGAAAATCGAATGACGGATTGATAATTGATGTTTGAATATGACACAGATATGATTGGGCACTAATCCTAATAAGCAAATGCACACAAAGATAAGCAAGGAAAATAAGCTAGACGACTAAAGCTGAAATGGTAAAAACACTTAATCTTTTGTACTAGACAACAAATAAGCTCAAAATAAGTTAAGACCATAACCAAATAAGCTGGACTATCTCTAAATAAGAAATTTCATAACAAGCAATTAAGCTAAGTAAACAGGAGAAACTCAGCAGTACTAACAACAATACTAACAGTATTAACATCAGACAAAAAAAAAAAAAAAAGAAAAAACAAAAAAAAAAAAAAAAAACCAAGCATACAAAAAAAAAATTAACTTGGAGTTAGTACTGCTAGCTTTGAGTTAGTACTGCTAGCTTTAACAAAACACAATGAAACAAGAAATAAGCAAATAAGCTAAAACAGATATTTAATATCATTAACAGCATTTCGGCATAAGAATAAGCAACTACAATAAACTAGAATGGCAAATAAGCTAAAAAACTAAAAACTGATAAACTCTTAAAATTACTTTGAAAAGGCGAATAAGCTTAAACAAGCTCTACTAAAGACAGTAACGAAAAAGGGCTTAAACTACTCTAAAAAGCTAAGCAAATCTTAAATAAGCAGGAATAATAAGCTAATACGCGAAAATGAACTAACAGTACTAACAGTATTAACTACCAGTACTAACCTGGAGTTAGTACTGCTAGCTTTAAATCCCGCAAAAAAATGAACTAGCAGTACTAACTGGGTTAGTACTACTTGTTCCAAAAACCTTAATTTTTTCACAATTCAATTTTTCTTTTTTACTTTTTTAAGCTGATTAAAATAGTTTATCACTAACAAATTAGACATTTTAAGCGATTTCAATCAAGAATAAGTACTTAAATAAGCTAATTCTTTCTAACAGTTTTAATCATAACCATCAGTATAATAGAAATTGCACAAACACTTTTTAACTAAACTAATAAGCAAGATAATCACTAAACATATATAAAGCATAAATATGCAAATATAGGTAACAAATAAGCTCTATAAGCAGTTTACATTATTAAAAAGATATAATGGACAGATACATTATGGTGGAGATATGATCTAATGCTAGTTATGCAACTACCTTGCAGATAGATGAAAAGGGTATATACACCCAAGAACTCTACAAGAGTCACTTGTTTGCTCTAGAGACGAGACTAAGCTACACAGTTGTGATCACACATTATCTGAGCCCCATATTCCATAGAAAAATGCCGCCGAGTCTCGATCTACCGCCTATGACACGCCCCGCCCCCCCCCCTCGTCCCGGCTATTCGACCTCGCGTCCCGCCACTTCCACCGCCAGTGCCTGGGAACTTTTTTTTTGTAACTATACGTAAATTCTTGTCTGCCTCCAGTTAATCGGAGTCTAAAACATCAAATGACTATTGATTAAATAAGAACTTAACAAGGTTTTTTACGGTAATGTTTTAAAACGACAATACAAAGATTCAAGATTAAACTTATAATCAACCAAATTTGCATTAAACGAAAATTAAGGTTACCAAGATTGGAAGAGTAAAATTGCATAAAAATAAGCTAAAATTTACTAAGATATCGATTCTTTCTTGGTTTTAATAGCCCTTATTTTTATACTAAAAAACTATTAAGACTGGTTTCTTGGTTCCCTTCTCTTTTTCTTTGTGTGTTTCTTTTAGAGACAAATAAACCCAAGTGTGCTTGTTTGTGTCGAGGTGATTCTGAAATAAATAACGCTTCTTCAAATTTTTGTTGTGCTTCTTTTGAGGTCAATCACAGCATCGAAAGCTTGGAAAGTGATAGGATTGACAACTTTGGCAATTTATATGTGGAGGTGGTGATTGTGGAAGAGGGGGGGAGTTGTCTTACCAAGGGCGTTGTAGAGGTTGCTGGGTTAGAAGGGTTGGGAAGAATCGTGGTTGTATCTGGGTTTTGTGGGCGGGAAAAAATGGTTTTTGGGTAAGTTAGGCAGCTTTGGCCCTCATCTTTATAACTCATTGTAACTTCGCCCTTTTATGATACAATTTTAGGAAGCTTGGCCAGAACTGGCCCCTATAGTTATATTTTCTTCATTTGGTTGACTTTTGAACTTTGTCGGGTTGATTTCGACTTTGACGACTTTTGGCTTTCATAGACTTTGTCTTTTCCATTCCGTTGCTCGGTTTTGTCGATTTTGGCTTTGTTTTTGTCCTTTTGTGTGGATATCGTTTCCTGAACAATAAATGCAAAACAAACTTATATTAGCAGTTTAGTTTGTTTTTGGTATTTAGGTCGTTTTTTAAGGCAAAAAAAGGTATGTGTAATAAGCACATACCAAAATCCCCTTACTCAAAGTATTGCGTGTTCTAGCAATGTTATGAAGTCGCACTTAGAAAACCAAGAATCTCAATCCCCTCGACTAATAACCTCTAAAGTAGTCCTAGCGTTCGTCAAGGGGGAACTAAAGAATCTAATAGCTTTTGACATGCCTGTTTTAACATTTTTTATGTACACTAACTATCCCTATTTATTTTTAAATATATACATTAACTACCACTAATGTTTTTTGGATTTTTTCCTTTTTTTTTCAACTAACTAACATGTTTGAATTTCTTTATTTAATTAACATTGGGATCAAATTCATCGTCCCCGATTTTTCACTAGTCCCAAGCTAAGCGTAAAAACGAAATCACTGTTAAGTACAAGTAAAGATGCTAACACTACTTATAACTATGACTTGTCAACTTTTCGCTCCCAACAATTATTCAATTAGTGTGAATGTGCTTAATTTTAAGTTAAATTTAGATCGACAATTTTAGAAAGTAGTATAGTTTATGTGCATAACGATATTTCTGAAGAAATCTGGGCAAAAGACTAGATCACCCACCAACCAACATATTCTCGATAGATCCCAGCTGAGTTCGGCTTAGGTTATCAGGTTGAGACCCCACAGGAGAATGTTCGCAATGTAATAGCGGGATACTCTACCCTTTTAGGCCGAATTTCTTAGATTTACCGCTAAATAAACAATACTACTTAAAGCATGCAAACATCAAAAATTTTATGATCTCATTGGTGCGAATAATCTACCAACGGCAACCAACAAACTTTTGAAGTCTTAAAGCAAGTTATTCTTAGTTCAAAATTATACTTGAGTTTAGAAAAAAGAAATCTTAACCATTAAATTTTCCTTATTAGTCATTTATTGCTATAATCATACTATAATACCGTCATCATTTATTGATAACACTTACGAATGCGCTTTGGCATTTATTTTCTTACTATGGGCTTTGTTTTGAAGATTGCAACATCGGTTGTGAGCCGGCAAGATGTAGTAAACCTTTATCAGCCCACAGTTTATATATATATTTTTTTCATTTTTTCATCATTTTTTTTTCATTTTTTCATTTTGCAACATATTTTTCGTAATAGAGAAAATTTCGTTTTAGAAACTCAAGTATAAAACTGAACTAAGATGAATATTTTCGTTTATGAAAGAGCTTCTTTTTAGAAAACGTCGGTTTAAAGTTAAAGAAAAATTAAGCACGTTTTATTAGTTAGGTTAAGAGCTT
>BQNB010092155.1:0-26682 GCA_026074375.1 Tanacetum coccineum | reverse complement strand
AAGAGATAGCCAAACCAATCACACCTCCATCTGAGTCAGCTTCTAAAGAAGACAGTGATCCAGAACAAGCTCAGAGAGACACGGATATGCAGAAAAACTTGGCACTCATTGCAAAGTACTTCAAAAATATCTACAAACCTACCAACAACAACCTTAGAACTTCTTCAAACTCCTGAAACAAGAATGTGGATACTTCTACAAGGTACAAGAATGATAATCAGACTGGGCAGTTTGGGAAACAGAGGACTGTGACTGTTGTTGGGGCTAGGGAGACTGTAGTGTAGCAGACTGGGATACAGTGTTCCAATTGTAAGGAATTTGGACATTTTGCTAAGGAATGCATGAAACCAAAAAGGGTAAAAGACTACACTTATCAAAAGGAAAAGATGTTGTTGTGCAAACAAGCTGAGAAAGGTGTTTCATTACAAGCAGAGCAAGCTGATTGGCTAGAGGACACGAATGAAGAGATAGATAAACAAGAATTAGAAGCACATTACAGCTATATGGTAAAGATTCAAGAGGTTCCTACTACAGACTCAGGAATTGATACTGAGCCATTAAAAAGGTACAATACGATGCTGAATATAATGTGTTCGCCAATGAGAGATAGCATTTTGAGCAACCTGAATCCATTAATAACACATGTGTAGTGGAAACGGTTGATAGTAATGTCAATCTTGATTCACCAGATATGTATGATAATGATATTCAGACTAACTAAAATGCTGAAGAACGTGATGATGAGCGTGTTGCGCTTGCTAATTTAATTGCAAATTTAAAACTTGACATTGATAAAAATAAAAAGATTCAAAAGCAATTAAAGAAAGAGCGCGAATCTACTTTTGAGGAGACTAATAGAACTCTCGGGAGTATAATAGTACTCGGGATAGCAGCCTAATTGCACTTCAAAATAAACAGACTGAGCTTGAGACGTACAAGACCTTAAATGACCGTATAGTTGACTATGACAAACTTGACGTAAAAGAAGGTTTAAAACATAAAGCCTATTAAATTTCAGTTGTCAAAGAGAAACACAATGAATTAGTCAAACAAAGTCTTTTAACAAAGTCACATTATGAAGGTCTTGTCAAAGAGAAAACAAAGGTAATAACGGATTTGAAACTTAAGGAATAAAAAGACATTAACAAAATGATTTCAATGGAAAAGCAATTAAAGTTTTTGAATGAAATTATTTACAAAAGGAATCAATCAATTCAAACCATTTATATGTTAGCTCCCAAAGGCCCAACATTCAATGGTAGACCAGCCTTTGCAAATCTAATGTACCTAAAAAAGGCTCAATATGAAAAACCATGTTTGTATGAGATCCCATATGACCAATCTGATCCTGCAAACAGACTTATACCTGATAGGGAAGAGACTTTGACTCTTGAAAAAAAGGTCGATCAAAATTGAATAAGGACTTAGTGAGACCTTATGACTACACAAAGCTAAATAGTCTTTATGAAATTTTCAAACCAGCGTCACAGGATTATAATGAACAGTTGGCACATGCAAATAAAGTAAGGAAGAAAATGTGGAGAAAATCTTTTGTGAAATTTAAACCAAATATTTTCAAAAACATCAGTTTCTTACCTGTTTCAAAATCAATAAGTAAAAGTAGACAAGCATACAATGTAATGAAAAATAACATAAATCACTTTAGAGAACTTGTAGATCAAGCTTGGGAAAAGCATACTCATAATAACTTTCGTACCCAACTGCTCTTGATATGGAAGTGCTAATAAAAACATGCTTGATGCCTCTTGCCATAAAGATACAGAATGATAGTTTCACATTTGTTCATGAACTTAAGCAAGAAATGCATGCTGATTTAAAGTACGTTGAATCCCTTGAAAATGAAATTCACGAACTTGAATCTAATAAGGCAGAATTTTCAAATATGTATGATACACTTTTGCAAGAATGTGTGTCTAATGATGTTATGTGTTCTTATTTGCATTCGTTATCTGATTTAGATGCTCTCAATGAATTGCAATGCTTGTATCTTCATAAAGTGAAAGAATGTGAATGTCTTGCACAAAAGCTTTTAAAACAAATTAAATTTGTTAGTAAAGAAGTTTATACTGAGCTTTTACGAAGTTTTGCTAAATTAGAAATACACTCGATTTCTCTTGAACTGGATTTACAACAATGTCAAGAACAAATGAAAAATGACACAGTTTTCAAAGAAAAAGGGTCAAATGTCTTTCAAAAAGAACATGAACAATATCATGAAATACAAGATTTGAAAGCTCAATTGCAAGACAAGAATATTTCCATATGTGAGTTAAAGAAACTCATTGAGAAATGCAAAGGAAAATCTGTGGAAACTAAGTTTGATAAACCATTTGTTGTTCGACAACCAAATGCTCAAAGGATTCTAAAACCATCAATTTTAGGCAAATCGGCTCCTTTTTTAGACTCTCTTGAGAGGAAAAGTTTTTCATAAACAAACTCGGTTACCAAAACTAATGTGTTAGATATTTTATCAAAACTAGTCACTACACAGATCTTACCTCAAACAGCAAGACAAGCTGTAAGAAACACCAATGTGATTAAACCAAGCATGTATCGAATTAACACTAGGACAACACAAACTAGAGCACCTCAGCTGCCTCAGACTTCTAGGAATACTAATCCTCGCGTGTCTACCTCTACAGGAGTAATTCACAAAACTACTGTTAGCAGATCACAACTTAAGAGCACTCAAATGAAAGATAAGGTCATGCCAAACAATAGTCAAGTGAAGGATAAGAAGACTAAAGTAGAAGACCACCCTAGAATTTCTAATAAAACAAAGTTTGTAACTGTGAGTAATGACGGTTTAAAATCCAGAACTTCGAATGTTAATGCTGTTTGTGCTACTTATGGAAAATGTGTGTTTAATTCGAATAATGATGCTTGTGTTTCTAAATATTTGAATGACGTAAATGCTAGAACAAAGAAGCCTCAAGTAGTGCCTATTAGTACTAGAAAACCCAAAAGTCAAGTGAACAAATCTGTTGCAACACCCCCTAAGAAAATAGTTGCACCAGAATCCACTACTTAGAAATCCAAGAGTTACTATAGGATGCTGTATGAGAAAACTAGTAAGGCATGGAAATGGTGGATAGAACAACAATGCCTATCAGGATATAAATGGGTTCCTAAGACAAAAACAAAATGGGTGCCTAAAGCTAGGAATGATAATGTGAAAAATAAAGTTAGTTTTGCTATAGATAATGCATCTAGGATAACTAATGTCTTGAAACTCACAAATTCTTTAGGATCCAAGTTGTCAAGTATTCCATCGTCCTCTAATTCTCTTATAGATTGTTTAACTCATCCTATTGATTGTTGACCCTGGATGCACAAAGCACATGACGAGCAATCTAACGCTGTTGTGCAATTTTATTGAAAAATATATAGGTACCGTTCGGTTTGGCAATGATCAATTTGCTCTAATTCTTGGTTATGGAGATTTAGTTCAAGGAAATATCATGATCAACAGGGTTTATTACATTGAAGGCCTCAATCACAATCTCTTCTCAGTTGGTTAATTTTGTGATGCGGATTTGGAGGTTGCTTTCTGGAAATCTACGTGTTTCATTAGAGATCTTTAGGGAAATGATTTACTCACCGATAATCGTGGATCTGATCTCTATACAATATCCCTTCAAGAAACAACTTCATCAACTCTAATCTGTCTCATGGCTAAAGCCTCACCAACTCAAACATGGTTATGGCATCGAAGACTTTCTCATCTTAACTTTGACTACATTAACTTGCTTTTAAAGAAGGATGTCATGATTGGTTTACCAAAACTGAAATATGTCAAGGATCAACTCTGTTCCTCTTGTGAAGTGAGTAAAGCAAAAAGAAGTTCATTCAAGACAAAGACTGTTCCAAGTTCAAAAGGATGGTTAAATTTGCTTCATATGGACTTATGTGGTCCAATGCGGGTTGCTAGCATAAATGGGAAGAAATATATTTTGGTAATTGTAGACAAATACTCCAGATATACTTGGACTCTATTTCTAAGATCTAAGGATGAAACACCAGAAGTTCTAAAAGATTTCCTCACAATGATTCAACAGAATCTTCAAGCCCCAATAATTTCTATTCAAACTGACAGGGCCCCAAAGTTCTTAAACAAGACACTACATACATTCTTCAAAGAAGAAGGAATTAAGCATCAAACTTCCACTCCATGAACACTTGAACAGAACGGCGTTGTCGAAAGACGAAATCGTACTCTGGTTGAGGCTGATCGAGCGATGCTTTCAGCTTCTAAACTTCCTTTGTTCTTTTGGGCTGAAGCAATTACAACCGCATGCTATACTCAAAACAGATCTATCATCATCTCGACACATGAAAAAACGGCATATCACATCATCAATAACAGGAAACCGTTAATTAAACACCTTCACATTTTTGGTTGCACGTGTTACCTAACTAGAGATGGTGAAAATATGGATAAGATGAAAGAAAAAGGGGATCCATGCATTCTGGTGGGATACTCTACTCAGTCAAAGGGATATCGAGTTTATAACAAGAGAACCCAATTGATAGTTGAATCCATACATCTTCGATTTGATGAAATTAAAGAAATGTCAGAGATGTCTGTTGCTAATGACACTTCAGGCCTCGTTTCCTAATGACAAAAGGCGTCAGATTATGACAACTCTGGCCCCATCCCCTAACTACAAAATGTTTCTCCTTTAGAAGATACAACAGTTCTATCACAACAAGAGTTGGATCTTCTTTTCGGCCCTTTGTACGATGAATTTTTCACAGCAGGTACTTCAAGTGTCAACAATTCTTCTTCTCCCACCGATAATTCTAAACAACAAGACACACCACCTACAACGAATATTCAATCTTCAACAGAACCAACAAATCCAACAAATGTCAATGCTGAGGAAAACAACGATAATCAAGCAAAAGATACACAGTTCCATCAAGATTAATTGTACACCGGTACGAGAAATTGCTGAGTCTTCCTCACGTAATATTGATAATTCAAATATGCATACCTTCTATCAACCACACGATTCCGAATACCGATGGACAAAAGATCACCCGCTAGAACAAGTTCGTGGAAATCTATCCAAGCCAGTGCAAACAAGATGACAACTTGCAATAGATCCTGAAATGTGTATGTTCGCGCTCACCGTGAGTACTGCTAAACCAAAAACCATTAAGGAAGCAATGACTGATTCTGCGTGGATAGAGGCAATGCAGGAAGAGCTTCATCAGTTTTATAGACTACAAGTCTGGGAACTCGTTGACAAACCCTTTGGCAAGAACGTAATCAAACTTAAGTAGTTATGGAAGAACAAAAAAGATGAAGACCAAACTGTAATTCGCAATAAGGCACGACTTGTAGATAAAGGATATGCTCAGGAAGAGGGTATTGATTTTGAGGAATCATTTGCTCCAGTTGCTTGCTTAGAAGCTGTTCGGATTTTTGTCGCCTACGATACACACAAGTATTTTCCAATCTACCAGATAGACGTTAAAACGACATTTGTTAATGGTCCACTAAAGAAGGAGGTTTATGTTGCACAACCAGATGGGTTCGTTGATCCTGGTCATCCAGAAAAAGTTTACCGTCTAAGGAAAGCTCTATATGGATTGAAACAAGCTCCAAGAGCATAGTATGATGAACTCTCAAATTTCCTGATGTCCAAAGGCTTTACTAAAGGTACCATTGACCCTACTCTATTCACGATAAGATACGGGGAGGACATTCTACTTGCTCAAATTTACATCGATGACATTATTTTTGGGTCTACAAACCCTAAATTTTCTAAACAATTTGAAAAATTAATGCACAGTAGATTTGAGATGTCCTTAATGGGGGAAATAAAATTCTTTTTAGGACTTCCGATCCACCAATCCCCAAGAGGTATCTTTATCAATCAGGCCAAGTACGCTTCAAAAATATTTAAAAACATGGTATGGAAAAATGTGATACCGTTGGTACACCAATGGCTACCAAACCTAAATTAGATGCAGACTTGAGTGGAAAACTCGTAGACCAAACTGACTATCGTAGTAAAATCGGATCACTCATGTATCTGACATCTAGTAGACCAGATATAGTGCAAGTAGTATGCTATTTTACAATGTATCAAGCAAGACCGACTGAAAAACACCTCAAAGAGGTTAAAAGGATCTTTCGATACTTAAAGGGTACCATTAATATGGGACTCTGGTATTTGAAGGATTCTGGATTTGAACTAACAGCTTTTTCAGATGTCCACCATGCCGGATGTATTGATACTCGCAAAAGCACTTTGGGAGGAATACAATTCCTAGGTGATAAGTTAGTCAGCTGGATGTCAAAGAAGCAGGACTGTACTACAATGTCACCGGCATAGGCAGAGTACATGGCATTATTTACAAGTTGTGCTCAAGTAATGTGGATGAGGACACATCTTAAGGATTATGGCTTTAACTACAACAAAATACCATTGTATTGCGATTCTCAGTCAGCCATATCAATCTCATGTAACCCCATGCAACACTCACGTACCAAGCACATCCATACTCGATATCATTTCATCAAGGAACAAGTTGAAAACGGTATAATTGAATTGTATTTTGTCAGAATTGAATACCAATTAGCTGATATATTTACTAAAGCCTTACCCAAAGATAGGTTTCAGTATCTTGTTAGAAGAATTGGTATGAGATGTTTGACTCCAGCAGAACTAGAGGTTCTGGCAAATGAATCTGCTTGATATTTCATCAAACATCGACTTGTATATATTTTTGGGAAAAGAAAAATACAAAAATATAAAACATATAAAAACAAAAACAAAAATATAAAATTTTAAAAAGAAAATACAAAATCAAAAAAATCAGAAAATGTTTCACAAAAAGAATCTTTTACACGGGCGTGTAAATGAAGTTCGAACAGGAGTTTCAAATGCTTTCAAACCATGTCATTTCTATTTTTCTCTATGACTTGTAGTCGCTCTCAGATTGCAACTTGGACCCGAACGACAAAGGAGTGTGTACGCTTCAGTGGGCTTATCCTTAGCGTTAGAAGAGTGTCCTTCTTACATTGATGTTTTTCAAAATTCTGAACACAATTTTTCAAGAAATTTCTCAATGACGATTTATTTCTTTCAAATTGTGTGTTCAACACTCCATCATCTTAAAGTTTTCCAAGTCAATTCTTCTTATCATTGGTATACATTTTCAAAATGAGTCAATGTTTGAAGAGGAGTTTTTCGAAAACATATTTTAAGAATTTTGGATAATATAACAAAGAAAATTCTATGTATTCAAAACTTTATCAAAAATCGCTTTAATAACAATTCAGTAATATGATGACTACTCAGAGATTCGTATGTTATAAGATGATTAAGTGGTTGAGCACAATTTTTCAAGAATTCTTCAATGACAATTCATAATCGTTCAAAATTGTGTGCTCAACAATGCTAACCCTCAATTTTATATTCATTTTACAACTTGGTATTATTTTTTGGTGTCAAACATATGTATATTGAGGGGGAGCAGTTAATGTTCCATATATCAGGAATAATATTTTTTGTCCTACAGTAGATTTTACCTGGCAAATTTTAATCTCAAAGTATTTATATAAACTAAGTGAAATTAGTATTTAAAAATAAGGGGAGAAATGTAATTTTATATGTGATCTTGAAAATAATAAGTGATCTAAAACGACTAAAGTGCTATTTTTACTCTTCAAAAAAGTTTTATTGTTACGATTTTTACACCCTCCAAAACATCTTAATTTCACAACGATTCTGAAGTCATAAGGTGGTTAGGTTAGGAATTAGTCCTATAATCTAACCAGAACCGAAGGGATCTACCCAAGGGCACTCCATAGTTAGAAATAGCAGTCCTTAGGTATGATTGGATATGAATGAGTATAAGGGAATAATGCCGACTAAGATTGAGCTAACACTGGAACAATCACAACAAGGTGTTAGTAATGATGTCTTGGTAAGCATTGAAGGGGTTGAAGAATGAAAAGGATGTATTGATTAAAAGGTGTAAAGATGTAGCCCTCCACACACTTTAGGAAGAAACCGAGTCAATACATAATCTATTGGTTTTCACAAAGATAAATTCTGATATTGAAGACGACATCATGGATCCAGTGATGCAATGCACAACCCTTCCCAGCCATTCGAGTTTCTCTCAATAGAAACTTGTCTCATTTGTCACGGAGATACACACGTTATCTATTGACATCTCACTCCGAGATTGTTGATATTGAATAGGTGGCAGTCTGCTCCAGCCTCCGATAACTAAAACCAAAACGCACTAATCGAGTCTAGAGCCAAGAGATCAATAAAATAAATCTCATTAGGACACATTCCATGTCAAACACTTGTTGAACATCAATAAGTTCACAAGCTGTTAACAAGAGTCCTACGCATTATCCTTGTGATTTTGCCAGAAATACGTGTGATACTTTAAATATTCACCATGGATGATGGATCCTGCTTTGAGCAAAAATCAAACCAAGCTTTTGGTAGGTGACTTGCAAGATTGTCCCCCCTCCACAAATTATGAATTCAAAATTTGTGTCATCTAGAAAGAAACGATGGTGCGATTCTATGTGAATCAAACTTGTTCCAATATATGAATTGATGTTAATCTGAAGATAGTGACTATCTGTTTTTCAATCTTTCCGTGTTGTCTGCTTTGAGTACGCTCATGCCGGAACGAGTACGGTAGTGCAGCAATGTGAAAATACCCTTTAATAGAAGATTCATTTGAATTCTATCTGACCAGCAGATATTTAGCAGTATTTATATTGATTAACGGGGAACCATGGTTATTGCAACCTTATTCAACGAAGTGACAAAGATACTCTCGTCCATATATGTCGATTATCACTAACGTAAACTTGCAGGTTAAACGGTGGTGGCGGCATCCCATTCCAGCTGAAGTCAGATTCATTACCACATGCTCATACTCAAACTACAAAGACATACTATAAGCATCAAGATTCAAGAATCAAGAAAGATCAAGTATTAAAGACAAAGACTTCCGCAAACTCTGATAAACAAGATCTTCCTTTAAGATATAAAGTCTATCGAGGGAGATTGTTAGCAAGCTTTTAAGATGATGCAAAGTATGAGCATGTTAGTCAAGACACAAGATGGCAAAGACGATCAACACTGAAGGATAAAGATTTAAAAGATCTGGGATGTAAAGACGAAGTCGAAAGACAATGGCAAAGGCTCAAGATCAAAGATCACACAGCATGAAGGAACAAGCCTACAACAAAGACAGAGACCAAGATCACAAGAGCTTAACGACAAAAGCAATCTCATTGATCTCATGAAGGAATGTCACAATGAACTCACTTCGGGGGAGATTGTTAGCCTCAAAATATTAAGTCGAATAAGGAAGTTCGTTCATTAAGTATATTAGGTCTCAATAATTTATTTATGTAATGTTGTAATAGGCTAGAAAGGGTAAACGGGCTCGTTTATGTAATCTAATCGGTCACGTGTTATGGGCTAAAGCCCAAGTAATCTCGAGTCCGGCCCATAGGCATGAAAGCCTCATGGTGCAAGTATAAATACCCCTCTCCAAGTGTGGAGAGGGTGTTGGTCTCATTTGTTTTCACACACATTTGTTAGATTCAACCATTCTCTTTTTCTTCTCTTTACTTTCTCTTTCTAACTTCTCTCTAAAATTCTTATCATATCTCCTTTTTATTTTTCTTGTTCCAAATGGTGAAGTGAAGGTGATTCCAGAGATAACAATTTCTAATAGTCAAATTAAATTATACTCTATCTCGCTCAATATATATAAGTATCTCCTAATAGTCAATTTTTAATTGTAGTCTAGCTCGCTTAATTATTTATTTTTAGTTTTTTCATATAGCTATATTTATAAAGTTTTCGACGCGTATAAATATTATATTGTTACTACAATATTTGTTAAGGTTTTTATAGCTTAAACAGACCTGAAAACACTAATTAATATTTCTAACAGCAAGCATTTTTAAATAAAATGTGTGCAGGAAACTTAATAAATTTTTAGAAAAATAGTTCAACTTTAACGGAGTGTATCTCCTTCGTTATAATGAGTTACGGGTCGTTCAAACTCGAGAATTTAACGGAAAATCATAATCTACAAGCTTATCTTTCATTTTTAACCAGACTCGGACCCGAAATGGGTCAAAAACGTCAATGAACAGTGCTGGACAAAAAGCGCAAAAATCTAGTTTTTTGTCGGTAACTTTACTAAACTTGTTTTGGCCATATCTCCTTCGTTATAAGTCTGTTTTTTAGCCCATTTTATATCCACGCGGTTGTATTTAAGTGTATTATCTATTTTCAAGGCCTCGCCTTGTCTAAGCTAAGTTTTCTATCCGAAAATAATAGAAGAAAAACATGACAGCAAATATTATTTTTCTAGGCTACTAGTCCAAATCAAACCACCACAAAAACCATTCTAACTTAATCCCTCCTACCACTTTCACAATTATTCACCACAACAACAAATCCAATCTAACTTAATCTTTTCCACCACTTCATCAAAATTATTTAGTATGCCAAGAACAAGAAAATAAATATATAACTTAACTAAGCTAGTTTATAAATTACTACTTTAACAAGCCATATTTTTAGCAAGTAACTTATGAGATGTTAAAAATAATTATTTTTAGTGTATGAACATGTCTATTAATTATTTTACATATTCTTGCAAATATATAAACATAATACTTTTACTTGTTTTCTTTGTAAATCTTTTAAAATAACAACTAGTTGGTGATATAACTTTGTAAATGATATAAACAAAATATATAAAATAGAGATATGTGAAGTGAAAAAAAATATAAGAAAGAATATGAACCTTAGCAAGATGATGAGACTTAGCAAGTTTTATAACTAGTAATCCAACTAAGAACATTTAGTTTTTATCAACCTCTAAATCTTCTTGTAAATAATTAATACAACTTTGAAAATCTTGTTCTTTTACACCTTAAGCTGCCGAAAATACTCAAAGGAAAGAAGAGTTTTGTTTGTTTGTTTGTTTTGTGATGAAATAAGAAAGTTAGGTAACATGTTTATATAGGATTACTTATGGTAAAGCTTAAGTTTATTTTTGGTCAAATAGTATATTTTACCTAAACTATGATAATTTTTCTTAAGCCTTGCCCTTTTTGCCGTGTGATATCAAAAAAAATGATAGGTAAAGCTTTGTGTACGTAAAGATATGACATGTTATGCTTAGGGAGATGTTTAACATATAGATGGTATATGTTTTGCTTCAAAAATATTGCATATGCCATAATTAGAGGAGAGAGGGGCGGCTAACAAGACAAAAAGCAAAGTAAAATGTGCTTAAATTTGTATTATGATATATTTATATGTATAGGTATGTATATGTATGTATAAATAAGGTGGTGATGATTTATTTGCATGCATGCGTGTACGTAAGTGTATACATAAGCGTTTTACGTAAAACTTGTAAAATAAAATGTGTAGACTTATAAATTATATTCATAAAAATCATATAACACATATGTGACGTAAAATTATATTTGTTTATTTTTGGTTTACGTTTAAAGTTGTTTTTCAGCTTACGCGATTTAACTTAACGGTTATTATTAAAAGTAAACACGTAAAGTTCAAAGTAAATAGTTTTGAGTTTATTAACGTAACATGACCTGAAAATGTGGATTGTCATAGAAGAAGTCAAGAAAACCGAAACCCCCCCCCCCCCCCCCTCAACGGTTCTACATGCGTAAACTCTCGCATTCGGCGTGCACAGAAATGTAATGACAGCAGCATCATTTTGAACTTGAAAACAGAAATTTATGCATAAGAATATATATGTATTAAACCTTAGGACTATCAACTATACAGAAAAGCATGCCACCTCACACCAATATCTGATACTATAAATGTAACACCCCAAAACTGCTTTTTAAGTATTTAATTACGAAAAGGCCATTAGGTAAGTTTGACTATGACTTTAATAGTTTGAATGTGCCAAAGGACCTAAGTAATTGTCTGTCAGAACCAATACAACGTATTGGATATGGGTGAATACGACGTAATGATATAAGAGTGGATATGACATATCCGGGTTAATGAATACGGAGTATTGGTGGTCTAGCATAGATATGGCGTATCCATGGGTATGGATACGGCATGTCGGTTAAGTGAAACCATATGTGATAATGTAGTAGAAATTATAATGTGGCACAAATATAAAAAAAGTAGACTTGAGGGACCATTCTTGCCAAATGGTAATACTTGCACCAAATTAATATTTGGACTTCCATAAATTTCCAGATTATTAGAGAGTGTGTATGTAAAGTGTTAAAGGAGCATGTTAAAGATGCTTATAATGTTAATGTAAAGTGTAAAGTGTAAAGTGTTAAAGGAGCATGTTAAAGATGCTCATAATGTTAATGTAAACTGTAAAGTGTTAAAGGAGCATGTTAAAGATGCTCATAATGTTAACGTAATCGCAAGGGTACGGTTAAAGTCCCTTCAAGGAAATGTGATAATGATCTGGATCCAAGGCTAAAAGGGGTAAAAATGTAACATGGGAAAAAGTGAAAGAATAATGGTCGATAAATGTGAAGTATGAAAAAGGTTGAAAGTCAAAGTGTGTAATAGTAATTGTAGTGTTATGTCGAAAGTGTATAAAAAGGATGATTTATAATCTCCTTATTTAAATGAATCGGGACGCCGTTTCATTTAAATAGAGAAATTGTGAATCACTGAACCATAAGTTTATAATTCCTTATTTACATTGAGTGGGACGCTTCCCAATGTAAATAAAGAAGTATAAATGAGTGGACCTATGTATTCCTGACATGGCATGAGTACTAGTAAGAAATAGAAAAGTGAAAACTAAAAGAAGTTTAGAATTGTGAAGAGATAACTTATATGGGGATGCAAAAGTTAGATGAGGATGTAATTAGATGATGAGTTAAGTGTGTTAACAAAATGCAAAACCTACATTATAGGTTTAGAAAGTAAAGAATTAAGAGTTAAAGATTTAAAATGTCTTGTGATATTGGGTAAAATGTGAGAAATGACTATGATAAATGCTATATGGTATTAGCGCGATTATGTAAAATGTAAAAATTTAGTCAAAGTTTAACTTGTGTGAAGTCAAAGTAATGAATTTTCCAAGTGACATGTAGTCCTTAATGAAAATTTAGAAAAGAAATGAATGGGAACGTAAAGATATGGAGAAAAAGTTGATTGAATGATCGGTTAACTGTAGGAAGATATGCCTTGGATGATATAATGACCTTAATAAGAGTCGTAATGTAATAGAATTATGGGTGTTATAGAATGGTTTAAGGTTTTGAGATGTGTTATAGTATGTTTGAAAATTGCGAGATCACATAGATTGTTGTAATCAAGCGGATGAATGAGAGAAAGTATATGAATGGAAGAGATGTGACCTAGTTATGATTGGTATTAGATAATAGATTTCGAGGACGAAATCTAAACAAGGAGGTAAATATGTAACACCTCAAAATCGGTTTTTAAGTATTTAATTACGAAAAGGCCATTAGGTAAGTTTGACTGTGACTTTAATAGTATGAATGTGCTAAGTGACTTAAGCAATTTTCTGTCAGAACCAATACATCGTATTGGATAAGGGTGAATACGGCATACTAATATAATAGTGGATATGGCATATCCGGGTTAATGAATACAGAGTATTGGTAGTCTAGCATGGATACGGCGTATCTATGGGTACGGATACAGCGTATCGGTAAAGTCAAACCGTGTGTGATAATGTAGTAGAAACTATAATGTGGTACAAATATAAAAAAATAGACTTGAGGGACCATTCTTGCCAAATGGTAATACTTGCACCAAATTAATATCTGGGACTTCCATAAAGTTCCAGATTATTAGAGAGTGTGTATGCATGTTAGCTGTGTTGACACAATCAAGAAAGAGGGAAAATTATGGTGGTCTTGATGATCAATACTGATGGTGATTAGTGTTTCAAATCAAGAGATAAACTCATAGCAATAATCCTACAAGGTAAGTAAGCTCTCTTTTGAGTTGAATTGAGGAATTATAAATTAGGGTTCATGTAACTTAAATTGGGGGGTTTTGGGTAATTATGGTGCTAACCAAGAATTAAGGTGTTTTTGAATGTGAGTTAAGGTAATTTAATGATTTAAGATAAATAGGTGATTTTGGGTCATGATCAAGGTATGATCATATAATAATTAAAAGGATTTGGTTATTATTAAAGATGATTAAAGGTTTAGGACTTACGTTTCTTTAATGGTTTATGCTTAATTTGGGTAATTAAAGTTTCATCATATGATCAAGATATGATCATGTGATGATAAGAGCTAATGATGGGTATGATTAATGTGTTGTGTAAACCCTTGATGATTGTATTTGCATTAATGTGAAAATAGGTGCTTGTAATGATTTTGAGTAAGAACCAAGGGTTGAAGATGATGGTGATGATGCTGATTTTATTAGCTTGGATTCAAGGTAAGTAAATCAGTTATAATGTGTTATTCTATGGATTTATCACATTATATGTTATGTGGTTTAATTGTTATGGTTATAAATGGTTATTTTTGATGTGTTTAGTAGAAAGTGCATTGAGTTGGTTTGGCATGACTAACTATGAAAGTGGTATTATAGTGATGAATTAAGAGGATTGTGTAAATAATGGTATGAATGTTCTTGTGAATGTATGTTGATGAGTTATGGCTGCATAATTGTGTAAATGAAGTATGGTGACATGTTATTTCCGTTTACTTACTAAGCCTCGTGCTTATGGTTTGGTTGTTTAATGTTTTGTAGGTTCAATGTGAAGAAAGTATGGTCTTGAATAAAGGCCTAGAAGTTGGAAGAAATAACTAGAAGTGTTTAGTTTATACATAGAGCTTAGTACTAGATATCATGCTCAAATCGATGTTGAACCCCCCAAGTGACGTAAAATGGTTTGTTAATGTTATTGTCAAGTGTCAAAGTCATTTGTCATAGTCTTGTATAAAAATGAATGCAAATCGGTCAAAAGAAGAATGTAAAATTGGTAAAAAGGGTGTTTGGCTAATCACTCATCGAATTATAAAGTATGTATCCATGCGTCGTTGAGACCATAAATATTATGTAATGGTTTAATATGAAGTATTAATGAGTTCTGGAAGTTCTTGTAAAGTTTCAGGTTAAGGAAGTTGAGTTTTGGGTCAAAAGGGCTTTTATGCATAATGTTTCTACAAGTTTTAGGTTTGATGGTCTAATACGGCGTATCCAAGTAGTGGATACGACTTATTAAGGTTTAGGGATGATACAGCGTATCCATTCTCATGGATTCGGCGTATCCCTGTCTGATGCTCCTGGTTTTTGGTCATTCTTGTTTTTGTCGTAAAAACTCAGCCGAAAAGGGTTAGAAGTCGTACCTTATAGTGTTGGAAAGGTATTTGGCTCTATTTTATGATAAATATACTTTCAAGGGATGAATGGTAATATATTTTTGTCAGTTTATCAAGGAGTGACACGAGGTCATTCTTGGTCATGCGTTTGAGTAAAAAGTTTTAATTTTTAGTCAATTTTAGTGTCGGGAAAGGGGCGTTTCAACTTGGTATTAGAGCTTCGGTCTAAGTGAAGTTGGTTTCCATGATAGGTTGTCTAAACTTAGACCACTTTTAGATGCGTTTTCCGTAAGTGTAAAGTAGTGCGGGAAGTGAATGCCTTAGTTATAAGGGAGTTTAAGTGCTTGCGACAATTAGAATGAGATGCTTAGACATTAAATGATTATGAAATGTAAGATGTGTTACTTCGTCATAGACTAAATGACTTTGATTTTGGCTAAGAATATAAAACACTTATTGAAGAGGTGTTAAGTGCGGAAATGTATGTTATATGATGTAAAGTCTATGGTAGGTTATTTAAATGTCTAAGAGATGCATGATGTGTATGATGATAGGAGTTTACGAAGTACTTGATATAAGTTAAATGCATAGGATTGCATTTTTGATAAGTTAGGATGAAAGCATGTAAGTCGGGGCAAGTGAAGGTGTATACGCTTAAATTATGAAAAGTTGCTCAAGCTAAAATTATTATGTAATGAAAGTAGATGCTTGTATGCCTTCTAATAACAAAGGTGGAGGTATTTCAAATCATGAATTATAGAGGTCATAATAGTTATAATGCCTTTGAATTATATTAAAGTATGATTAGAATTTGTTGTAATACAAAGTGTTAGACATTAAGTTAAGTGAATGAGATTAGATTGCGATGTATGACCAATGTATGGTCTAATCGTAATATATGTTTAATGTTGAACTTGGACATATAAATATTGAGGAGAGTTGCCCTTGAAATTGAATGTAAAGATATTAAAATGATGATGAGACATGTTATTTTAAAAACATGTCAAGTAAGTTGCGGTAACAAAATGTAAATGTATGAATTAGATAAAAGCGTTACGATAGAATCCTTTAAGGATATAAAATGAGATAGGTGAATTGTAAAACATGAATAACTCATGCTATTGTATTAGAATGTGTTTGATGAATAAAGTAAAGTAAATGGGCAAATTGACATGTGTGTGTAAATAGCTTGGACCCAGTGTGAAACGTAATGGTATCCTTTGGGATAGCCTAAGAATGTTAATGATGTATGTAATGGTATCCTTCGGGATGGCCGAGTTATTAAAGTGTAAAGTGTTAAAGGAGCATGTTAAAGATGCTCAGAATGGTATCCTTCGGCATGGCCAAATTTGTTAAAGTGTAAAGTGAATATTAATGATACCGCAAGGGTACGGTTAAAGTCCCTTCAAGGAAATATGATAATGATCTGGATCCAAGGCTAAAAGGGGTAAAAATGTAACGTGGGAAAAAAATGAAAGAATAATGGTCGATAAATGTAAAGTATGAAAAAGGTTGAAAGTCAAAGTGTGTAATAGTAATTGTAGTGTTATGTTGGAAGTGTATAAGTAGGATGATTCATAATCTTCTTATTTAAATGAATCGGGACGCCGTTTCATTTAAATAGAGAAATTATGAATCACCGAACCATAAGTTTATAATTCCTTATTTACATTGATTGGGACGCTTCTGAATGTAAATAAAGAAGTATATATGAATGGACCTATGTATTCCTGGCATGGCATGAGTACTAGTAAGAAATAGAAAAGTGAAAACTAAAAGAAGTTTAGAATTGTGAAGAGATAACTTATATGGGGATGTAAAAGTTAAATGAGGATGGAATTAGATGATGAATTAAGTGTGTTAACAAAATGAAAAACCTACATTATAGGTTTAGAAAGTAAAGAATTAAGAGTTAAGGATTTAAAATGTCTTATGATATTGGGTAAAATGTGAGAAATGACTATGATAAATGCTATATGGTATTAGCGCGATTATGCAAAATGTAAAAATTCAGTCAAAGTTTAACTTGTGTGAAGTTAAAGTAATGAATTCTCCAAGTGACATGTAGTCCTTGATGAAAATTTAGAAAAGAAATGAATGGGAACGTAATGATATAGAGAAAAAGTTAATTGAATGATCGGTTGACTGTAGGAAGATATTCCTTGGATGATATAATGATCTTAATAAGAGTCGTAATGTAATAGAATTATGGGTGTTATAGAATGGTTTAAGGTTTTGAGATGTGTTATAGTATGTCTAAAAATTGCGAGATCACATAGATCGTTGTAATCAAGCGGATGAATAAGGGAAAGTGTATGAATGGAAGAGATGTGACCTAGTTATGATTGGTATTAGATAATAGATTCCAGGGATGAAATCTAAATAATGGGGTAGATTTGTAATAACTCAAAACTGGTTTTTAAGTATTTAATTACGAAAAGGCCATTGGGTAAGTTTGACTATGACTTTAATAGTTTGAATGTGCTAAGGAACTTAAGCAATTGTCTGTCAGAACCAATACGGCATATTGGATAAGGGTGAATACGACGTATTAATATAATAGTGGATATGGCATATTCGGGTTAATGAATACAGAGTATTGGTAGTCTAGCATGGATACAACGTATCCATGGGTATAGATACGACGTATCGGTTAAGTCAAACCATATGTGATAATGTAGTAGAAACTATAATGTGGCAAAAAAATAAAAAAAATGGACTTGAGGGACCATTCTTGCCAAATGGTAATACTTGCACCAAATTTGTATCTGGGACTTCTTTAAAGTTCCATATTATTAAAGAGTGTGTATGTGTGTTGGCTGTGTCGACACAATCAAGAAAGAGGGAAAATTATGGTGGTCTTGATGATCATGGTGATTAGTGTTCCAAATCAAGAGATAAACTCATAGCAATAGTCCTACAAGGTAAGTAAGCTCTATTTTGAGTTGAATTGGGGAATTATAAATTAGGGTTCATGAAACTTAAATTGGAGGTTTTGGGTAATTGTGGTGTTAAACCAAGAATTATGGTGTTTTTAAATGTGAGTTAAGGTAATGTAATGATTTAAGATAAATTGGTGATTTTGGGTCATGATCAAGGTATGATCATACAATAATTAAAAGGATTTGGTTATTATTAAAGATGGTTAAAGGTTTAGGACTTATGGTCCTTTAATGGTTTATGCGTAATTTGGGTAATTAGAGTTTCGTCATATGATCAAGATATGATCATGTGATGATTAGAGCTAATGATGGGCATGATTAATGGGTTGTGTAAACCCTTGATGATTGTATTTGCATTAATGTAAAAATAGATACTTGTAATGATTTTGAGTAAGAACCAAGGGTTGAAGATGATGGTGATGATGCTTATTTTATTAGCTTGGATTCAAGGTAAGTAAACTGGTTATTATTGCTATTGTATGAATTTATCACATTATGTGTTATGTGGTTTAATTGTTATGGCTATAAATGGTTGTTTTTGATGTGTTTAGTAGAAAGTGCTTGGAGTTGGTTTGGCATGTCTAACTATGAAAGTGGTATTACAGAGATGAATTAAAGGGAGTGTGTAAGTAATGGTGTGAATGTTCTTGTGAATGTATGTTGATAAATTATGGTTGCATAATTGTGTAAATGAAGTATGGTGACATGTTATTGCCGTTTACTTACTAAGCCTCATGCTTACGGTTTAGTGGTTTAATATTTTGTAGGTTTAATGTGAAGAAAGTAATGTTTTGAATAAAGGCCTAGAATTTAGAAGCAAGGACTAGAAGTGTTTGGTTTATGCATAGAGCTTAGCACTAGATACCAAGATTGAATCGATGTTGAACCCTCAAGTGACATAAAATGGTTTGTAAATGTTATTGTCAAGTGTCAAAGTCTTTTGTTATAGTCTTGTATAAAAATGATTGCAAATGGGTCAAAAGAAGAATGTAAAATGGGTAAAAGGGTGTTTGGCTATCACCCTTCGAATTGTAACGTGCGTCATTGCGACCAAAAATTTTATGTAATGGTTTAATATGAAGTATAAATGAGTTTTGGAAGTTCTTGTAAAGTTTCAGGTTAAGGAAGTTGAGTTTTGGGTCAAAAGGGCTTTTATGCATATTGTTTTTGTAAGTTTTAGGTCTGATGGTACAATACGGCGTATCCATGTTATGGATACGGTGTATTGAGGTCTAGGGATGATACGGCGTATCCATTCTCATGGATACGGCGTATCCCTGTCTGATGCTCATGGTTTTTGGTTATTCTTGTTTTTGTCGTAAAAACTCAACCGTAAAGGGTTAGAAGTCGTGCCTTATACCATTGAAAAGGTATATAGGTCTATTTTATGATAAATATACTTTAAAGGGGTGAATGGTAATATATTTATGTCAGTTTATCAAGGAGTGATACGAGGTCAATCCTAGTCATGCGTTTGAGTAAAAAGTTTTAATTTTTGGCTAATTTTAGAGTCGGGAAAGGGGCGTTTCAATAAAAAATTTACGTTAAACATACAATACGTAAATGGTCTTTGGACATTATGTTTTGCATAACATGTAACACCCATATCCCGACGAGGTATTACTTTATAATATAAATAGTAGTATTTAATTGTTTAGAATCTCATTTATAAGGAAATGGTAAAGTTATAAGTTAGAAATGAATAAGTGTAAAGTTATTTAAAGATAAGTGCTAAAATTATAAAGAATGAAACTTGAAGGGCTAGTTTTGCCAATTAGGCAAACTTAATAAACTAAATATCATTAGATGGAAAATACAGACATTTTTCTAGAAATGTCAAGATTATGTTTGTGCTCTGTGTCGACATCAACAAGGAAGAAGAAAAAGAAAATTAGGGTTTTATTGATTTGGGTAAAATTGATCAAGGAAGAAGAATAATCAAGCTAGTAGGAGCCCCTAATTACTATTCCCACATCAAGTAAGTAATTATGTAATCCGAAAATTTAGGTTTATGTTACAAAATTTAGGTATAATGGTTAAAGGTTAATAATTCATGATCCTAAACACTAATTTGTTGTTATTAGGGTTAAGTTCCCAAGTAGGAAGCTAAGGAGAATCAAGCCTTGAGTTCAAGTAGGATTTTAGTGACATAATTAAGGTAAGTATATTGACTAAACAATGTTATGTTATCATAATATCAATTTTATTGTATTATGATGTTTTGTTTCAAGGAGTTGTGAATGTTAAGTAGCTTGAATCCAATGATATTAATGTAAATGTTAGCAAAATTTATATGCTTGTGAAAGGTATGTATTAATGTTATGAATTTACTCCTTGATGTGTTATAGCTAGCTTAATCCCTAGTTATAACTTGATGAAAATTATTTATGTCATGTATTTACTAAGCGTTTTGCTTACGGATAAGTTTATCAATGTTTTGTTGGTTCGAGTAGTTTAGACAAAGGTAAGGAGAAAAGCTAGCTCGTTGGTGTTTGAAGTAGCGTGTTGGGTTTGTTAAGTAAAAGACCATCTTTGGACCATGCAGTCTTGAAGTTGAAGCCCCAAGTGTCGATTATTAATTTGGTATATATTTTGTGTTTAATCTTGAGCCAATATCAATTTGGGGTCAAAAACAATGTTGTCTTAATGTTAGTGTTTAGTCTTGATTTGATCAAGTATATGATCAAAAGGATATGAATGTGTAGATGTAAATGTGATTAAAGGATGTTTGGTTTATAGGTTTATGATCCGTTGACTTGTTATAGTCAAGGAATTTTGATGGCAAATTTTGTAGTCAATGTAAATTGGGTAAATGATGTATTTTGGAGTGGTTTTGAGTCTGTTAAAGAATGTTTAGTTTATGATTTTTGGGTTTCCTGCAACAATCTGCAGATTCTGTAGAGGTTCAGTGTCATATGGCATATTCAATTGATGAATACGGCGTATTCATTTTTTAGACCCAATACGGAGTATTCATATTTTGAATACGGAGTATCCATTTTTGGACTTAATACGGCGTATTCAATTAATGAATACGGCGTATTCATGTTTGTTTACAGAATGTTTATATCTCTTTCATGCTTCGAGTTTTCACTTTTGGGTTATTATATATGGTTCTTATAATTGTTAATGAGCTTGTGTATGTTGGTTGTATTGATGCATGTTTTCAATTTCTTCAAGTTTGTTTGTAAAGTTCAAATGTGAGTATTTTCGAGAAAAAATATTCTAGTGCCGTTCAAGGGGTGTTTCAACTTGGTATCAGAGCCTTGGTCTAAGAGATTTAGGATGTCACATTAGGATTTCCTAGGCTTATACTCTATAGGCGCATTAGTAATAGTGTAAGTAGTATGTGTGTAGTGTATGCGACTTTCGAAAATACATGTGTAGAGCATCTTTATGACTACGTTTGGCCACCGTAGTGATAAAAGTATGATACATATGTATAATTGGAATCGTGAGACTATGCACCTAGGGTAAGTATATGATTGGTTAAGTGCATAAATGTGAATTATCATTAATAAAATTGAATAAGCTTATGATTATGTGTTGATAATGTAAATTCTTAATTTTAGTTAGGAGAAGAGATGGTGAATGCGCGTCATAAGGAAGTTTTGAAAGCTTCAACTTTCAACGGATCTGAGTCTTCGACAAATGATGCGGACCATAATGATAATGAAAATGGGTCTTCTTCTAGCTTTGAGGACCTCAACTTTAGATGGTTCACGGATGAAGAGACAAAAGTCTTAAGCATGATGATATCGAGGCAAGTAGGAAAAGCTATTAAGAATGTGATGCCTTATTACATTAGCCAAACAACCGACAATCTTAAAGTAACAATCCAAAAAGAGCTAGAGGAGTTTAAAAAAGGTGGAATTATGAATGATTTTAGGAATGAGATGGCTACCTATCAGGACTTCATGGCATGTGATGTGCCAAAATTTGATGTGACACTAAATCCAATTGCTGGTACTAGATGGCTTTTTGCCGTCGAAGGAGCTTTTCGTACTATTTGTTGTAAAGAGAAGAACAAGGTTAATTTTGCTTCAAATTTTCTTTGTGATAGTGCCAAGATGTGGTGGGATGGAAAGATTTGTAAGAAGGGTGAAGAATGGATAGGATCGTATACGTGGAAGGAATTCAAAGAGTTATTCAATGGCGAAAATGCTTTGGCCGAATATGCTCAGGCCGAAGAAGTTGATAAAATTCAAGAAGAGTTTCAAACTCTTACTCAAACAAATGAGGCGGTGAATGAGTTGTGGAAGCAATCTAATAATTTGATTCCTTATTGTCCCGAATATCATGGAAACAAGAAGCTGAAGGTTGAAAGGTTCCAAAGGATGCTACGTGATGACATCCGAGAGGTTATCTCTCCATTCAAATGAACTACCCTAGATGATCTTTTGAGTAGAGCTCGCATGAGAGAGGCGGATTTATTAAGGAAAAAGAACAAGGAGATTAAGGAGGCCAAAAGGAAGCTTGAATTTGGAGATAGAGATACTAAGAAGCCTAAGCATGATCATGGTTGAAAATGTGGTGGAGTTCAAACCAAGACACCATGTAAAAAGTGTCATAAAACTTACCTTGGAGAATGTCGGGCAAACTTGCCGGGTTGCTATAAATGTGGTGCTTTGAACCACATGAGCAAGGATTGCAAGAAACAAATGATTTTGTATTATAGTTGCAATCAATTAGGGCACAAATCAAATGAATGCCCAAACCCGAAGGTGATTGAAGCCAAGCCCTTGAAGTCAATTAAGAAAGAAAAGGTGGAGAAGGCGGGAGTTTCAAACCTGAAGGCTCATGTGTACGTGATGGCCGCTGAAGGATAAAGTAGTGCATGATGTAGTGACGGTACAATTCTTGTTAATTCTATACCAGCTCAGGTGTTGTACGATTCAGGTGCAAGTGTCTCTTTTGTATCGCACAAATTTAGCAAAAATCTACCCGCTCCACCAAATAAACTTTCTTTCCCTTTAGAAGTAGAAATAGCCGATAGTAAAGTTGTAGTTGTGTCTAATGTGTATCGTGATGTGGATATATAAATCGATGATAGTATCTTTAAGATCGACCTGATCCTCATAATGCTAGGAGTATTCAATATCATGATCGGCATGGATTGGCTCGATAATTATAATGCCACTATCCTATGTACCAAAAACTCGTTCGGGTTGTAAATTCTCAAGGTCATGAGATCATTATATATGGAGATAAAAGGAAGGGAGATTTTAAATTATGTTCCGTAATGAAGGCTAGAAAGTAATTGTCACATGGTTGCTACGCCTATATGGCACATGTGATAGATACTAGTTTCGAAAAGAAAAGTGCGAAAGATGTTCCGGTTGTCAATGAATTCCTTGATGTTTTCCCCAAATATTTTCTGGGTATTCCACCCGAAAGGCAAGTCGAGTTTCGAATTGATCTTATTCCGGGTGCAACTCCTATAGCCAAAACTCTGTATCGTTTAGCTCCATCCGAAATGAAGGAGTTAATTAGTCAACTCTAAGAATTGCTTCATAAGGGTTTTATTTGCCCTAGTAGTTCACCATTGGGAGCTCTGATCTTGTTCGTTAAAAAGAAGGATGGTAGCATAAGGATGTACATAGATTATCGTGAGTTAAATAAAGTCACGGTGAAAAATGTATACCCTTTACCAAGAATCGATGATCTCTTTGATCAACTCTAAGGGGCGAGGTAGTTTTCAAAGATTGATCTTTGTTTGGGTTATCATCAACTAAAAGTCTAAGAAGAAGACGTTCCTAAGACGGCTTTTAGGACACGTTATGGGCATTATGAGTTTGTGGTTATGCCATTTGGCCTTACAAATGCACCGGCAATTTTCATGGATCTCATAAACCGATGTGTAGGCCAATGTTGGGCAAGTCCGTTATAGTATTCATTGACGATATTCTCGTTTATTCCAAAAGCAAAGAAAAGCATGAAGTCCATTTGCGAGAAGTCTTAGAAACTCTACAAAAATAAAGATTGTATGCCAAATTCTCGAAATGAGAATTTTGGTTACAAGAAGTTCAATTTCTTGGTTACATTATAAATTCTGAAGGTCTTAAGGTTGATCTGGCTAAAAATTGAAGCAGTGATGAATTGGCAAGCTCCGAAGAGTGTTGGTGAAATTCAAAGTTTTCTAGGTCTCGAGGGTTACTACCGAAGATTCATCTAAGATTTCTCCAAGATTGTATCATCATTAACTAAGCTCACTAAGAAGAATACTCCTTTTTATGAGGTGAAGAACAAGAAAAAGATTTTGTCACCTTGCGAAAGAAATTATGCGAAGCTCTGATTATTGTTTTACCGGAAGGAACTGAAGATATGGTCGTTTATAGCGATGCATCTTATTTCGGTCTCGAATGTGTTCTTGTGCAACAGGGAAAGGTTATCGCCTATGCCTTGAGTCGATTGAAAAAGTATGAAGAGAATTATCCGACTCATGATCTTGAATTCGCGGTGGTGGTCTTTGCTTTAAAGATTTGGAGGCATTATATTTATGGTGTGAAATTCATAATTTACACTGATCATAGAAGTCTCTAATATTTCTTAGAAAAGAAAGATTCGAACATGAGACAACAAAGATGGTTAGACTTACTTAAGGATTATGATTGTGAAATACGTTATCATCCGGGTAAGGCGAATGTGGTGGTGGACGTGTTGAGTCAAAAAGAAAGATAGAAAGTTACGAGAATTCACTCGTTACGAATGATTGTTACTTCCAACCTTTTTGATAGAATACAAGCGGCTCAAATAGAAGCGTTGAAAGAAGATGATAGTCGGGGGATTAAGACTCGACAAGGAAGAATCTACATTCCTTTCCGAAGCAACGTCAAGGAGCTACTTTTGGAGGAAGTTTACAAGTCAAGATATTCTATCCATTCAGGGGCTACAAAAATGTATCTCGATTCGAAGAAGAATTATTGGTGGCTGGGTATGAAGAGGGATTACGTAAAGTGTGTTGAGAAGTGCTTGACATGTTTAAAAGTCAAGGCCGAACATCAAAATCCGTATGGGAAAATTCAAGCTTTAGAGATTCCGGTTTGGAAGTGGGAGAAGATTACTATGAATTTTATAACTAAGCTACCAAAAACGACGAAGAAGCATGATGCGATTTGGGTTATAGTAGATCGTTTAACAAAGAGTGCTCATTTTATCCCAATTCAAGAAAATATGCTCGTTCATAAGCTAGCGAAAATTTATGTCAACGAGATCGTCGCACGTCATGAAGTGCCTATTTCTATTGTTTCGGATTGAGATGGACGCTTTACTTCTAATTTTTGGCAAGATTTTCAAGAAGAGTTAGGTATGAAGTTGCATATGAGCATGAATTTTCATCCTCAAATAGACGGTCAAAGTGAATGAATGATTCAAATGTTGGAGAATATGTCACGAGCATGTGTAATTGATTTTGGAGGCAATTGGGACGATCATCTACCTTTGGTAGAATTTGCTTACAATAATAGTTACCACACAAGTATCAAAATGCAACCATATGAGATGCTCTATGGTAGGAGGTGTAGGACACCGGTATGTTGGGAAGAAGTGGGGAGTAGAGAATTAGCAAGCACGGATGTGGTTTTGACAACAACCGAGAAGATAGAAACCATTCGTGAAAGATTAAAGGCGGCACAAGATAGGTGGAAAATCTATGCCGATAATAGGAGAAGACCGATTGAATTTAATGTAAGAGATTTTGTTATGTTTAAAGTTTCACCGTGGAAGGGGGTGATGCGGTTCAAGAACAAAGGAAAACTTAGCTCGAAGTTTATAGGACCGTTTAAGATTTTAAAGAGGATAGGAGAAGTAGCTTATGTCTTAGAATTACTCGAAGAAATGAGGGGTATTCACAATACCTTTCATGTGTCTTACTTAAGGAAGTACTTAGCAGATGAGTCAAGTATGATCACTTTAGATGATGTAGAAATTGATACGGAATTAACCACTCAAGAAGAACCGATGACAATTTGAGGTGCTATCGTGTAGGGTCAATTTATTGATTACTAAGTTTTAAATTTATATTTAGCCTACTTATCCTAAAACAACACTTTAATAGGCAGTGTACCCGATCGGGTGGAGTTTCGTGGTAAGTAGGGTGTCGAACACTAAGAGCGAGGTCGTTAACCTTATATTCTATCAGTATTTTAATTAATCTAATTAAGTTAATTCTAATTACTTGTTAAACCTATGCTAAACCTAGTTCTAATGATAAGGGGGGGTTTCAGCCTGAGAGACTAGCACAGGTTTTATGGTGACAATAATCAATTCAAAACACAATAAACATGCAAGAAAACAATCAGAAGATAAAAGAGCGGTACAAGTCAAATGATAGAAAACTATATTAGCCATATTAAATCCGATTAAATG